>CAJUYI010000459.1:64144-95827 GCA_910591695.1 Galerucella pusilla
TTATATTATATTATATTATATTATATTATATTATATTATATTATATTGTATATTGGGTTTTGTATTGTTAGTATAGTATAGTCAGTATGTTTTAAATTTTGCTGTGAATTTGTATCTTTATAATTGATCTATTTTCGAATTCTGTCGCTCTGTCCTAAGATTTCAAAAATTTCCTATAAAGCTTATCTCTCTCTCACTCTCTCTCTCTCATTTCAATTTAACTGGTACTGGATCTTGGAGGTATTAGTAATTTTATGATAATTGCAAAACAAGATAAGTACCCATCTATGATCAGGAAAGTACGAGTATAGTTCCAAGGTAATCCCATTACAATTCCGAAATATACCAAGAAAACAATCCAGAACATATAAAAGATGTAGCTATATGGGTATAATGTTTGAGGTCGATTCATAGTTCATTTGGTAACGACTTCAAAATTCAAAGAAAAAAAACGATATCAACATAATAAACAAACACATTGAACGAAACAACAAATTATTCCCAGATTGTGGTATTTTTTCTATTTCAAACTATAATTTTCATATTACGGATTTTATATTGATGAAAAAATTTTGAAGTTTCCGTATCCTTAAAATGAAGCAGTTGTTGATACATCATATAGAATAGGTGAGATACAGGGTTTATAAGAAAGATCTGATACTTTTCACTAAAGCCATTTTGGCATAATTCAATATTATTTTAGGAAAAATTGACATAAAAAATCCCTTCTTTTATATTTCAAGGTAGAATTTGGTTTCATATACTGCAAGTCTCACCTTCAATAAATTGTATATTATCTTCAAATTTTCTTTTTTTTGCCACTGTTGACGTATTTCATATTTATCCTATAACAATTTCGAAAATTTCAGAATTTTAGTACTATTTAAAACTAAATCTCAATTATTGAGCCGGCCCAATCAATATATAATCCCATGTATCTAATTTCAGTATTAACACCCACCTTTATAGGCTATACAAGTTGTCGAAGAAAAACTACAGTGGTAGTGGAGAACAAATACTCCCTGGAGAGCTTCGATTGAACTACTGACAGTAATGTAGCATATTGAAATTCACCCTCACAGATGCGGATATCCTTAACTTTGCTTTGACATACAATATATTAACAGGCTTACAACGTTTTATTGAAAGCAGATATGAGCAGGGGCAACTTGTGATGAAATTAAGCGACTGTTTTGTGAATGTTGACAAAAAATTTCTAAAGTAGGGTTAATCCTAATGGTGAAGTGATAAGATTATTACAAAAAAATCAAGAGCAGCGAAAACTAGCCCAACTATGAAAATCACAACTTTTGTTAGCATGTGAAACGGCGAGGAATTTGGGATAAGTGGAACGATGTACAGGTGGCGCAGAGTCCCAAATATGTATTTGGACTACTGTCAACCAAAAACGGACGACAAAAGACATATGCACAATGTTTTTCTCGAGGACGATACCACTGTTAGGTGAAATTAGTGAAATAAAAAAGGAATGTTGCGTTGTTATAATATAAAAACAATAAAAGCAGGCGGCAGGCGGTGAATTAGTTGAGCGAGCAGTAAAAGGTGAATTTAAACAGTAAGCACAATAATTTACTTAGTTTCTGCTCGAAATATACAAATTGGCAAGTAGCTAATGTTTCAGATTTATTGGTTGGCGTTATATTATTAATTTTAGCTGATTGGTTACCAATGGCGGGTTGGTTGGTTGGTGTCATGTTATTTATTTCAGGAGAATAGACACCAGTGGAGTACTGGATGGATGGATGATTTCAGGTTATTAGTTACCAGTGGCGTACGGTGGATGGCGTTATATTAATTATTTCTGATGAATAATCACCGGTGGCGTACTGGATTGCGTTATATTATTTATTCCAGGTGATTGTTCACCAGTGGCGTACTAGATGGCGCCTCAACCAAGACATGGTTACATTCTAGTACTGACCCTAATATGATACGTGGTCTCTTCAGGGTTGGTGGCGCCCGTCTGCTATCTGTATAGATGCATTTTTCCCTAGATATTCCAGCCGGAAATTTCCTTTGCTGCTATGTAGATGTCTTTGACTTCAGTTTGGACTTAGTTGGCATCTTTGCCCATTTTATGTTGAGGTTTCAAGAATTGGGTGTACTCTCCATGCAAAACTTTGTTCAGTTTTTGAGCAATAAGTGTATATATTTTTTCTTGATGTGTTAATACTTTTTTTGCATTGCTCATTAAAAATAAATCGTGGAGTAATAGAGTCCGTCTTCGCCCGTTGTGTGATTGAGAAATGATAGATTGAGACAGTTGACGTCTCGTTACTCCACACCATGTTACTACCGATAATAGCATTAAACATAATAATGTCTACAGTTTCCAATTAAAACATTCCAGTGACTGAATAAAACTTGTCTTGAAACAACTCAGATCAGATTTCGACCTGGAAGCAGTCTTTAACAATAATTACATCAGTGTTTCACACTCTCCAAACAGTTTCTCGATTATCCAAAACGTAGAAGCGCCAGGTAATAAAGTCAAAAAGTTTCCAGAAACTTTCCTCGTCAAACTTGAAAAGTAAATAACTTATAACGACTTTTCATTCTACAACACGGCACCGAAACTTATCTATAAAAGATACTCCGTGTAAGCTCAGCACTAAAACTCTTTTAATTTTGAAGGATTACATCGTTCATACGATGTAACTTGAGGATTTCTCTCTTGATGAGTTATAACATGATACGGGGTATTGTTCTTTATTCAGGGCCGTTTCTACAATTCAAATATAAACCTTGTATTCGCTAAAAAATTCGCTACATTGGAGGTATATCTAAATTCCAAGCTTAAACTAAAGTATAAGTTACATATTCCAGTTAGATCGTATAACTGAGGCTTCTAATTTTGAGAATATATGATAAACTTCTTCTGAGCTTTCGAATTCAGAAACAGGCATATGCTGCCTGTAAGCTTTGTTTTTTCTCAGTATCAGTAGCTGTGAAAGCTTTTTTTATTCCGGAATTAATTGAATGATATGGAAGTTGAATCCCTACGAAAATTATTGTTTTCAATGTTCACGCTTTTCACATATCTTCGATACCAAAGTGATAAAAAATGAATGAATATACTCTAAACCCAGCGGGTCTATTCTTGAATAGTGACATTTCTTGAGCATGTGAGATAGTAGGTATAATTCTTATTTATTCCAGTAACTGAACACCTGAAAATATCTAAAGCTCCTGAAAAGTCCCTGAAGACTTTACTTTGGGCTCAATTTGTAGGTTACGGTGGGTGAATTTCTCTTCAGGTAAAAGATGAAGATCGTCTTTCTATTCATAAAAATTGTCCCCATAATGTTTTCCGAAAATTTGATAGTTATCGAGATAATAGTGAGACCCAAAAGTCGCCTCATTTCAGCTGCTGCTCTGCCTGTAGGAATTCTGCTGTCTATGCATTATCTTGTAAGCAGGCGGACGAATTGTTCCATAACACGGCAAATAATTGACATTTCCTGATGATTCTAAATTAATCATAATGGGAAGATCCGTAGCTATCATTCCATGTGACTTGCAGCTCATTCGTACGTTCCACAAAATTTTGAGACTATTTCATTGATTTGTTCATATTTAAAAAAAATATAGTCTTTTATCCTAATTTTTCTACATAAGGGAACCTTAGGAAGTCTAGAATGATCATTTTTTTTCAATATCTTCCTTGCGTTTTGATGAAAAATGGATTGGTTTATTTATTTATTCAAAAAAACTCAGGTTTTCACCGGTTTGATCAATTTCCCTGATTTCTGGAAAATTATTGGAATTTATTGAAAATCAAAAAGCATATTCGAAAACTAGACACTTTATTATTATTATTATTATTATTAATCACTTCATTGTATTTAAAGAATATTACAATTCTTATTACAAGAGGTTCGGATTCAGTACGAACATGTTTGAAACCAAAAATGAGGTTAAGAAATTAAATAACAATAGGTATCTACCTGATGTTCTATGAGAAGTGAGTACCTACCATAATATGTAAAAAATCTATTCATCTAACGCAAAGGCTCTTAATTTTAATATATTTAGTATGTACTGGACGAAGTTTGTCAGCCTGGTAAAATCGTCTGTGTCCAGAATAGCAACCAATTCGTCGAGTGTTTTTAAACTCAGAAACATATGATTTCCTCTGAGTCCATTATACAGTGCTTTTCAGATAAAAGTATCCACCTTTAATAACTTTTGTAATACTGGTAATTAGAAAAAATCCAAAAACACGTCAATTTATGTTGGAAGGGGCAAGCATTTTGGCTTATTTAAACTTACTGGAAAAGCCACCCCCTCACCCCTAGCAGCATCCCCTTTATTTTTTTAAATTACTTTTCATACTTTTTATGTAAAATTTGGATACTCCTCTTTGAGCTGATTTCAAAAATGTATAATACTTGTAGGTTAAAATGGTTAGTTTATGAGATAAACAATTTTTCTTTTAAGAGCACAAATCTTACTTATTATTTACTTTCACCTTATTTGCCTGTACTAAAATGGGTTGTACAACAGTTCAAACTCTTTAATCTTTTTAACTGTGCTATTTATTCTACTTAAAAAATCCAAACAACAAAAAACTCTACTTTTCATTATCATTGTCAACTAGAATTTGTAGTCACTATTGATAGTGTAATTTGATACATTATTTATTTTGTTTCCCTGAAATGGTTTACTCTTTGCAAGAAAGAATTGAAATTGTAGGTTTATACTACCAAAATAATAATTGTGCAAGAGCTGTTGCTAGAATATTTAACGAATTACATGACGGAAGACATGCAACTCATAAGTATGTAATTCAACTGATGGAGAAATTTACCACAACAGGGTCTGTTTGCAATAAAGTACATAAGCGAGAGGGACTCGTAAATAACGAAGCAATCCAAGTGGCAATTTTAGGGCAAGTCAGCTTAGAGGCTCAACAACCCCAATCGTTGTCAACAATAAGTAGAGCGATCGGTGTTTCATCTTCTACAGTTTTCCGAGTTCTACATAAATTCAAGTACCACCCATACAAAGTTAAGTTGGTGCACGAGTTGAATGAAGATGATTTTGATCGTCGTCTAGAGTTTTGCGAATCAATGACGCAAATTATCAATAACAATCCACAATCGTTAAACAATATTTGCTTTTCTGATGAATGCTCATTTTCATTAAATGACTTAGTAAGTAGGCATTATTGTAGATATTGGGCTGAAAGTGATCCACATATTATGCGTGAGTTCCATACACAACATCCCCAAAAGTTAAGCGTTTGGTGACCACATTGTCGGACCTTTCTTCATCAACGGAAATTTAAATGGTGAATCATATCTTGAGTTACTCAGGGAAGGGGTTGACCCACGTATTACAACAATAATAGAAAATGATGATAACCTTTCCGAAGATTTACTGGTATTTCAACAAGACGGAGCTCCCCCACACTATGCTATGCCTGTCCGACAATTTTTAAACGAAACATTCCCCGCTCGTTGGATAGGTAGAAGGGGGCAGATGATGGAGTGGCCACCTAGGTCTCCGGATTTAACACCCTAGACTTCTTTTTATGGGGGTATTTAAAAACAAAAGTTTATGCTACCCAACCAGAATCTCTGGATGATTTACGAGAGAGGATAGAAAATGAATGTCGACAATTAAATCCAGCCGTATTAAGCAATGTCAGAGAGGCATTTCAAAATAGATTATACCATTGTATGGAAGTGGATGGTACTGATTTTGAACACTTATTGTAACTTCATAATAAATAGCACAGTTAAAAAGATTGAAGAGTTTGAACTGTTGTACAACCCATTTTAGTACAGGCAAATAAGGTGAAAGTAAATAATAAGTAAGATTTGTGCTCTTGAAAGAAAAATTGTTTATCTCATAAACTAACCACTTTAACCTACAAGTATTATACATTTTTGAAATCAGCTCAAAGAGGAGTATCCAAATTTTACATAAAAAATATGAAAAGTAATTTGAAAAAATAAAGGGGATGCTGCTAGGGGTGAGGGGGTGAGGGGGTGGCTTTTCCAGTAAGTTCAAATAAGCCATAATGCTTGCCCCTTCCAACATAAATTGTTTTTGGATTTTTTCTAAATATCAGTATTACAAAAGTTATCTGAAAAGCACTGTATAGAGGACATTCTACTATTAAATGCATCAAAGTTTCCTTTCCACCCATATTACAGAGACTACATGTCGCAGTCATATCTACGTGGTATTTTATGCCTCTGTAATAAATTTTCAAATGATTTAAACTACATAGTCTGATTTGACATATTATTCTAGTTATATACAGGGTGTCCCAGGAGTTCGTACCAAAAACTTGGGAGGTGATAGAAAGGCTAAAAATAATGATATTTCATATAAAAATTTTTTACGCCCTTCGTTAACGAACTATAGGGCTCTAAAGATGGGAATAAAAAATGGTTTTTTATTTACAATTATCAAATGGCTGATTGGAGATCAGTAATATTTCGACTGATAATGAACACCATAATTGCTCACTTTTTGGCGTGATTTACAAGTCTGCAACATACTTGTGAACTCAGGTACCGACTAAGTTTAATGGTGGATGCGCCATTTTTTGTTAAGTAAAACTTTTTTCAGTTATAAATGCAACAATTGGCTTCTGTGAACATTTTTAGAGATATCAAGTTCTTTTGTGACATCCCGATAACATTAACGGTTTAAGAGATACGGGCAATTTTATGTCGCACTGCACACTTATTGGCGCATTCACATTTATTTTTAATGTACTATTAGCAAATTATTGATAAATTGGAGCAGTCTACATTTATAAATATGATATTTTACTTTGTTTAACCATAAAGAACTTTATTGAAAACGAACATTACTTTAATAAAAGTAAAAATAGCAACAAACCCTGAAAAATGAATAACTACATTACACTAGCAGATTAGAAAAAATGAGTAAGTAACCAAGTAATTAACGACATCAAAAAAGTCAAAACGGTTTAAGAAAATCACACCAATATTGTCGCATAAAAAGTATCCATTTAAAAATTCCAGAATTGCAGTTTAACGTTTCGCGCGACATATTAAAAATGTCACTTGCGACATTCACCGATCAACATTCGAAAATACAATCCCAGTAAACTATTTTCCGTAATAAGAGGGAAGAACAAACCATGTAGGTTGAAATAATTAACAATTTTTGGGAATAATTTGCTAATAAAGCTAATTTTTAGTGTTGTTTGCACCAATAAAAGCATAAGCTAAGAATAACTAAGGCGAGCTTAAAATTTAAGGGTCGCTTAGTGAAAGTTCAGTTGCACCAATGTTTTTCCTCGGCTTCTTAGCTAAGTGTTTAATACATTTGTCAACATCGCTTTTTAAGTTGAGTTTTATTGATTTCTCTATGGTTTCTGGTGACTTTTCGTTTTTATGGTTTGAAATAAATGTATTAAAAACTGTTAAACGTCAATTTTTGAATTTTTGAAAATCAAAAGATTTTATTCTTGTTTTCAGTAGTAATAACCCAAGGGCATTGATAATTGTTCGAAAAAATTTTATGACAGATGTCGAAAGCTTGTTGCTTGGAAACAGACCGACGCCGTAGGCGGAGGTCTGTTGCCTATAAGCAACAAGCTTGAGAAAGTTGTCATAAAATTTTTGAGCATTTATCAATGTCCGAGGGTTATTCGGATAGAAAATTTTTTGTTTCAGTATTACAACCAAATCGTGACATTTCGAAATATTAAATATTCGAAACTTCAAAATCGAAATAAATCAATATGTATCCATAGCAACGTGTGAAAATTGCCCATGGTCTGTTTTCAGTGTAATGTTGACATGATTGGCTGAGATTGTTCATATGATATAAAATGAGGAAATTTTATTGGTTTTTGGAATTGTCAAAAAATTTTCTTAATAAGAAAATTACTGATAATGGACACAGTTAAAAATAAGAAAATCAGATCGGCAAATTATATAGTACAAGAGAAAGAGCTGCTAATATCTTTAGCTGCAAAGTACAAAGATATTATTGAGAATAAGAAAACTGATGGTTTGTCAGTTTCCTTTTGAAAAAAGTTTTTTCGTCCAATTCTTCGTAATAATTTTTACGGTTGTACCGTCTTCTAGGAAATCCATTTTCAAGAATGTCCAATACTTCCAAATCATCCTCCATAAACATTCTTCTTCAAAGATAAAGAAACACACCTGAAATAGGAAAACGCAAAACGAATACCCGAAAACAGAAAAATAATTGACATATATCAATCAAAACACAAAAATGTTAGGTTAGAAATCTCCACTTTGAGGATAAGTGGAGTTTAAGCGAGCGATTTTCTAAGCTTAGCTAAGTGGAGCTTTAAATGACAAGTTGTTCATGGTGCAAAGCAAAACTTTCCTAAAGCGCCACTTAACTTTAAGTCTACTTAAATATTAATTGGTGCAAACGGCCATTGAAAAAACAGGACCATTCAAAAGCAGCCTATTATTTTATGTTTGGTTGCAAAAAATTACAAATCACCACGAATATATAGTAAAAACTGATTAGATTTTTGACATTTGTTAACGAGATCGTTAAGACATAACAAGCTGTCAAACTGGTCCAGTTATTTTAACAACAAACTTTCTACAAATAACGATGATAAAGTAACGAAACTCGTTGACATAATTCTGCGCATGATAATACAGAATCGGTATTTTTAGTCATATCGTTATATTATAGAAATTCACACTTAACGATGGTCGTCAAATAACATAACGTGATACGAAATATGTTTAGACAGAATGAGGGGTATTTCTCCCATTGAAGTTGATAGCAAAAAATTTGTAGTGGCAACACTAGATTTGTTCACTGTCACCTGAAACATATGACATATATTACTTGCTAGAAAATCTTGTGGATTGTCACAAGTGATGAAATTTCTGTAACAATTTCTTTAAAACCAGATTTCACTGAAAATACAATGCCACAGTAAGCTCAGTAAGTAAATGTTTTATAAAATTGATCTAGATTATTTTCCTTCTATTTTTAAATGTATCTTATAACGTTCTTCATTACAGAGATTATTGTAAGCATTAGGGATGAATCAAGATATCCAACTGAATACACATGAAGATGGCACAAAAAATAAGAAAATCATCAAAAAAGAATCGAGTCCTCCGAATAAGGTTGAAAAGATCAATTTGAAAAATCTGCTGGGTCGTATACATATTCAAAGAAAGGTTAAATTAAAATATCCTTCGGATAATGCGAAAGGATCGCCAAATAAAAAAGGCGGAAAAATAAAGGAAGGACTGACAAAGATCCAGCCTGGACCTCTTAATAAACTTCTGAAGGTAAAAAAATATTGGTATAAATATTATGTTGGCTGACAATCGGCTTTTCAATAAATGACAAAGGGTTAAAATAAAAAAAGCTTTGGGAATACAGTTTTGGGAATTGAGTTGAAAGTTTATTAGTCCTTTCATGGAGGTGTTAAAATAACGTCGTCTTTTTTAGTTTCATTTCATGCAGGCGTTTCCGAGAACGTTTTCTAGGTATCAGTTGTATTCGCACATTTGACAGTGGCGCATATGTATACGTTTCACAATGAAAACATTTATATTAAAGAGCTTTCCTCTCCTTCACAGCATCAATTAATATTCCAGTGGACACGTTTTCTTACAAAACAGGATCTATATTAGTCAATCGTGCGCCTATCCTACTTTCAGTAGTCAAAAGTCGATGAATAACTGGCGTTTGCATAAATGCTGTCATACAATGATGGATACAATGTATTCACACGAACAGTCACGTGCTCTAAAATACGATGGCATGTTTTAAAAAATGCCACGACAGCACAATGCTACGGCGGCGACGTATTTAATCCAAAGTATTTAGAATGTGGGCGTTAATTTAACGTTCGACGTTCGGTGATCGGCGACAATAAACGCCTGCATGAAAGGGCTCTAATATATACTTGATGATAAAATAATAGAAATCTCAATGAACGTCACTTACTTTGTTGACAAGCCGTTGGAATAGTATTTCCTTTTGCAGTATTATTAACGTTTTGATTTCTTAAACTTTCTTCTTATGATAGATAACTTTATTAATTTGGAAACTCCAATATACATAGCGAACTTACATTGTTTAATTATTTAATATGAAATATGAAATTCCATGCTAAACACATCAAATATAATGTTTCCAATAACATAAAAATAATAAATAATAGCTAAATGATGATGATTGAAATATCAATGATTTAACAGACCAATCACATAATAATGACGCATGAATCTTGAAGCATATAGAGGTTCACTTTTTTTACTTTTCACACGTCTATCAACAATAATTTATTCACAATGGCTTTCACAAGTAGCCATTTATGCTAATTATTGATTAAAAATGCACTCAAGCAGTTTATTGTCCAGACTAAAGCTGAATATTGCTATCAAACTTATGTTGAATGAACCCTTGTTAATCTCTTGTTCACCCAAAAGTGGAGAATTTATACAGCTATCACTGGACATTGTGGATGCCAATCATGACTGAAGAATAGCTTCTTCAGCTCTTATTCAGTCGTTGTAATTTTGCCTCTATGCAGATTGTGTAATGTAGTGCATGCAGCTAATTCAAATTGCTGACAAATCTTCTATTCAGCTCAATTTTTCAGCTCCCGTTCACCATCAAAGCAAAAACAAGTTTATATGCATTATACATTTTTTAATTTTTGAATTTTTCATGTTATTAATTGGGGTGACTTTCAACTTTTATCACTTCCCACTTCCCATTCGAATATTACTCTCACTTAATTATAGTTAAATTTGTGGTTATAAAAAAGATTTTCCAAAAAACTTATATTTTCTTCGATATTTGCCCGGTCCCGGACTTCTGCTGAACTCTGTATGATTCAATAGCAACAGCTTGGTTGGAACAGCTGGAAATTGAAAAAAGGATACCTCATTACTCGCTACCCGCATACCACATACACGATGGTATTTCAGATAATTTTGAAAACTTTACGAATTAAAGTTTAACTATCATCCGTTGTTTATTGGTGAGCAAGGTGAACTATACAGAATATGACACGAGGTCCCGGAACAATATGGCAATCATTCTGCAACTGTCTAGGTATAGAGTTGGGCATCAAATTAGCAATGACGTCACTAGTTTGCTGCTAATTTGACCATCTGACACTGCCCTAATACAACAATATTGCCAAATTTTGAGTCATTACTTGAATACTGCAGGATTATGATAATTGGAATGAGTCTTCTATCGATCTATCTATCAGCTTTCCATTGTTTGGCATCCACCGTAGTCACAATATGGTAGTAGGTTTTCCAGTCCTCGGGTATAACCACCGTAAACACAACTTTTAACAAAATTTCTAAATCTTTGGCTTTGACCGACACACCACATAGCGCCTATAGGCGAATAAGCGATAATCGAACCATTGTTCTCGGCAAAAATCAAAGCTCCTCTCCTTTAACATAACCACTGTCATGATCCTATTGCCTTGGCTTGCAGAAGTGACGGATTTATCCTTCTATTTTTCTTGTAACGCTGTGTCTAGCGTTAACCTAAGATGCATCCAAATAAAAATGTATATATTCCTCAGATCTGAGCTCTATCATTTGTCCTAAATATCTGTACATAGCCTCGCTATTTTATATAAATATTGATAGCCCGTCTCGTTTTTAAACAAAAGCCATGTCCTTCAATAAACGATTAATTGTAGATTTTGAAAAAAGGGTTGTCCTATCGCCTAGTTCAACTCTGTTCAATACCAACTTGTTTAAGTATGGTTGAAATATCTCCCAAGTACAATTGTTGTATAGCCCCTTTATCATACGTATTTCCAAGTTACACTAACTTCGAGTTCTTTTCGATGTGGTTATCCTGTCCTCAAGTCCGCTTTCCTGGACTTCACTTTTTTGTCAATCATTCACCCAGATACTTCGGTCATGTGAGACACTTTATCCGTTGTATTCTTAACAGTTTCATTGTTGTACAATGTGAGATAATAGTGAAACATATTCAAAACAATTCGTTTGTCATTCATTTTTACTTTTTAATTTTCCAATTTGCCCCTCTTTGCTCAGTACCTAATGTTTAATACGTTATCTTCAAGGTTTGCAAGTACTATCATAATTAAAATTATATTCGGCCTCGTCTCGTAAATAAGATGCTATGTAGTACCCTCAACTCTGGCGTTATCGTCACATATTTTAAAGTAAACAAAAAACCTTCTTGCCGCTCGCCCCCGGGGTGCCAATCGCACTCCAGTCTTCATCTTTGTGCGTTAGAAATCACATCATAACGATTATTTCTTGTATAGATCGTATTTCTTGGAATAATCAAGTGTTTTTTTTGTGCAATCCGTAAAGGATCGCGAAGTCAAAAAAAATTGAAACAAAGAATGGACTGCTTAGAAAGGCATAGGCCTAGGTCAAAACGTTTGTGTTCTAGTTCGGATTATAATTCCTCTTTAGAAAGAAGTCGTAGACGTCGTGTTAAAAGAAGAATAATGTATTCCAGGGATACATCTTCGAAACAAGTTTCGAGTGAGGTGTTAAATATGTTGGTCAATGGTATGTGTTGTCTGATTTTGATATCAGAGTACCTGCTTTTGCTAGCAGAATGTGTTATTGTTCTATTGATGGAACGCGCACATCAGTTTGGGCACGCTTTGACGTCGTGCTATGCCTATGGTTTATCACAACACTATGATTGACCCGAGCCTGTTTTTGATGACAGGATTTTTGTTTTTGATGGATGCCAGGGATACACTTAGTACGAGTTTCAAGTGAAGGTAATTAATTTTTTATTTTTCTCATGCCCACAGATACATATTTTAGGTGTTAAATATGCCAGACATTGGGATGTGTTGTCTGATTTTGATATCAGAGTACCTGCTTTTGATAGCAGAATGTGTTGTTGTTCTTTTGATGAAACGCATACATCAGTTTGGGCACGCTTTGACGTCGTGCCATGCCTATGTTTCATCACAACACTATAAAATTGACCCGAGCCTGTTTTTGATGACAGGATTTCTGTTTTTGATAACAGAATTTTTCGATCCAAGTGGTTTCAATGTTTTTACTTTATACCCCTTCTCTCCTCTATGCAGAGGAGGATGGGCCAGGAAGCTGAACCCTATCAGGAAAATGCGACTACCACACCGACCAACGGAGCAACTGGTGAATCAGCTTCAACTACGTCTATCTTAACGAGGATATTTAATCAATGCTAAGTGAAGAAATAGCGGCCGCTAAAGTATATGGACGGCCAATTCACCAACAGCTGGCCGACATATGGCTTCATATTGTTAAATCCAGGTTGGATTTCGAGAGCAAGAAAAAATTATTAATAAATTATTAATATATCCAGTGCCCGCTAATAGTCGGTTTTTGGAGACACCGAAAGTAGACCTTATGGTAATGCAGGCAATTAATGAGCCTATAATAAAAAGAGACAAGCCTCTTTTCACGACGAAGCTTCATCTCGTGGCAAGTCTTTCCGCAATAGGATCCGTTATTTCCGATTTATTGGAGAAACAGGAGGAGGGAGGCAAGTATTGAACGTCTTAGCGATGCCGGTCGGCTTTTGTCTGATCTTCACCACTCAGAAAGTGTAACTTGGAGGGATTTAGTTTCTCCAAACCTTAACAAGGATTGAAAAGAGGTATTATAACAGTCAATCAGTGATGAATGGCTGCTTGGGGAAGATTTGGAGGATAAACTTGAAAATGCCAAAACCAATAAACAGTCTTCCATACAGCCCAAAGTAAATAGACCTCCACTAAGGAGGTATCGCCGGAAGTAGAAGTAGGCAAATCAGTAGGTAGGTTACAATACTTTTTGTCGCATTGGAGGGAAATAACTAATAATAAGCAAATCCTGTCTTGGGTAAACGGTGTTAAATTACCTTTCATTAATAAACCTTCACAGGCGGTATCGCCTAAAGAGACAAAATGGTCCTTAAGAGAATCAATCATACATTCTATAGAAAAAATGTTGAAATCTGGGGCTATTTCCAAAGTTCAAGCTTGTAAAGATCAATTCTTATCCAAGTATTTCTTAACTGCAAAGAAAGATGGTAGGTACTTACTTCTCGTTTTATGTTGAACTTTAAAAATTTCAATCAATATATAGAAACATCTCATTTTAAATTAGAAGACCACACGGTGGCTGCAAGGCTTATTAATCGAAATAATTTTATGGCCAAGATTGATTTACAGGAGGCATATTGTTTAGTCCCGTTTCACGAAAGACATGAGTAATATTTAAGGTTTTAATTTAACGACAATATTTATGAGTATAATTGTCTATACTTTGGCTTAAATGTAGCTCCTATGATATTTAGGAAACTTTTAAAACCGGTTGTTCCTTATCTTAGAAAGAAGGGATTTCTTTCAGTTATCTGTTTAGAGGATATTTTTATTGCTGGCAATAAATATGAGGAGTGTTTACTAAATATATCACAAACAGTATCGATCTTGAAATATTTGGGTTCCGTTATAAAATATGAAAAGAATTTCTTTATCCCATACAATTCATGTATTTACTTACTGTCTTATTAATAAAAATATTAGTCAGAGACTAGCTACTCTGAGACTAGCGTCGGTTTAAAGAAGTGATACAATAGGGTATTTGACAATTTTTTTTAAACACCATTAGAAGATTGTCTGGCCTCAGTTAAGTACTCCAAATTTTTTTCAAATTTTTTACTAAGCGGGAAAGTTGCCAAAACCAACTTTAAAAATTTATATTTAAATAGCGCGCCAAAACGCGCTGATTTTTTATGACGTCAGTGATCTTGTCGCTCCGCCTACCGCATCCCGAGCGACAAAATCACTGACCAGCCGAATCGGAACCATCGGCTCGACCTGCGGCCGCCCACCTGAGCTGGCCTATAAGAAACAAGCAAGCAGCGAGACCTCTTACGTCACAATAAACTCACATATTTTCCCGCGCTGAGTAAATATTTGAAAATTACCATTTTTGTTAAGTTAATAAAAAATCACTGGTTTAATTTATTTGTGTGAAATATTGATTTCTGGCATAATAGTACCACAAAGTACCTGCTCCAGTTTTAATTTTTAAATTAAAACGTTTGTTTTTAAAAATTTATTTATAAATTAATATACAGGTTGTACTACAACAAATACAATTATTAAATAACTTAAATACCGAACTAACAATATATCTGGTAGAAATCAACGTTAGAAGTCCCTGTAAATGTGAATTGAAACCTATTTATAATCTTCTTTAAACAATGGCACTGTTCTAGTTTGTTTACTACTTTTTTGTTGACTCTGCTAGTCTGGATACTTAACTCCTCCATCCTTAAGACGAGAAAATAATGGATTTATTTTCGAGTTTGGATTTTACTTCTTCTAGTGGAATTTCTTCTAGGTTTCTTCTTCTTGTCCTTGTATTTTCTGTATTTTCTTATAATGCAAAAAGTGGTTAAAGCAATTAAAGTTATTAAGATTAAAGGAACTGTACTGGAAATTATTACGTGTTTTCCTGAAAATTCTACGTCTTGAATTGGTTTTAGATTTTTAGCAATTTTATTAATTTCAAAAAGTTTATCAAAATCTATTTCTGTTAAGTTTAGAGGGTGATACATTTGAGTTTCTGAAAATATAGCTTCTGATTTTGTTAAAATGACTGATTTGCCTTTTTGAACTTGAATATTATTTGAAAACTTCTCTCTTCTAATTTCTATTTCACATTTTTCTGGAATTCGGATTAAACAGGGGTCGTGTATTTCTAAATATTTTTCTGAGGTACATTTTGATAATATTTTTACAGTGGTGGCTGGAACAATCAGTATTTCGTTATTTGTGATCTGTTCTACGATGGGTTCTTGAAGATTCACGTCAGTGGCGTAACATTGTTTGGGCAAACGATTTTCGAGTAGTTCTGTTGTACAGTTGTCTTTGGATATGAATTCTTGTCTACAATAATATGTTTCTTCTAATATCGGACATTCTTCCTTTATTAATGACGATTCTTCGGTTTTTGCTAAGTAGGGTTGAGAAGGGATAAACATTTTGTGCTTTTGTATGATAGGATAAAGGTGGTAGAACTCTGCAATTTCGGGTTTTAGGATAGGGATATGTATAGCAAAGATTAATTTGGATTTGGAAAAGGTAACTTGGTTACCGAGAAATAGATAGTAGGTCAACAAATTCTTAAATTTTGGAATTTGTTCCTCATTGTAAATTGTTTTCAAATATTCAATCATTTCCGCAACCTCATGACTAGAAAGTACGGAACTATGAAGAGAGTTCAGTTTTGAAAATATAATTGAGTTTTCAATATTGTCAATAAATGTAATTAAATTTTGACAGTCTAAATTAATTTGTGAGATTGTCCCATGAAATGTTATATAATTGTCCAACGTTATTAATTTATTTTCTAATGAAAAATGGAATTTTTCTAAGTTACTTTGAAGTTTTTGCTGATTCTGCCATAAATCTGTTAATGACTTATTATAATGGTCTATTAATTTTGTATACAGTGATATTTGGGAATTTGTTTCGTAAATTATACGTTTTTGATTTTGTTGCAAAATATCAATTGCCTTGTCGTATGTTTCTCCATCATCTGAATCTAAATTTCCGAAAAGCCATTTGTTAGCTTTGCCTATGCCATTTATTACACCTCTTTTTGATCTGATATGTGGATAAATGTTTTCTGATTTTTTCACTAAAGTGCTTATTAAGAATTTTGTTCTTTCTAACATTTGTTCGGCTAAATTATGATATGAAATTGGATTCGTTGCATTACTTCTTTCTAAGCTATTTCTTAGTGTATGATAATATTGTTTTAAATTATCAATTTGCTTAACTATTTCGCTTAAATCTAAATCGTGTATAAAAGTATGTTTAGAATAAATCATTTTACATGAGCCTAGCTTAACGGGTAATAATAAATTTCCTAAATTAGTTATTTGGATGTCTTCTGTCTGGCATCTTGTTTGAAACGTCAGGAGTATCGTCACGTATATCGTCAAAGTAATCTTCATTGTCCTGTAACAATGTATCATAGTTATTTTTGGGTTTTCTAATTATGCCTTTATGATAATTGCCTTTATTAGTTTCAAGTATTACACCTGAGTCTTTGATTATTTCAGTTTTCTTGAATTTAGGTAATTTTTTGTCTCGTGATTTTGTTTGTATGTAGGCTGTGGTTTGATTTTTATAATCAGGAGGGTCTTTTCGTTTTGTATTGAGCTTTGTTATATTGTTTTCTTTTACTTGTTCATTTCTTTCTTTAATTTTATTGTATAACTGCCCACTAGCCTGTTTGTGATTTTGAACGTAATAAGATAATATCAAATTATCATTCAAGTCAAATGGGTCAGCGTTATTTATGTGTCCTTTTATTATTTCAAATGGTGTGAATTTTGTTACTGAATGAATGGAATTGTTATAGCTTAGAACTGCGTGTTTGATTAATTGGTCTGAAAGCAATTCTTTGTTTTCTTCTCGCAAACACCTATAATGTTCTATCAGCGTTGAATGAAAGCGTTCTACTGGTGAATTCGAGTTGCTATTTTTTGGTGTGGTTAAATGTAATTCAATACGGTGTAACTTACAAAAGTCTTTTAAATCATTATTTTCAAATTCTGATCCTGAGTCAGCAGTTATTTTATAAGGCAGTCCGTGATGACTTATATAGGTTAATAAATTTTCTACTACGGAAATACCGTTTGTACTTTGAATTGGGTATGCCTGGCCATATCTAGAAAAAGAGTCTATAATAGTAAGATATGATTTATTGGATATTTTGAAAACGTCTATGTGTATATGATCAAAGGGTTTTGATGCTGTGGGGGTAAGGTTAAATTTTACTACTGGTGGATTTCTGTCGTATTTATTTTTTAAACAGGTTTCACAACTGTTGATAAAGTTTTCAATATCTTCGTTCATTTTGGGCCAATAATATCGGGTTCCTAAAGAAGCTTTTACTTCATTGATTCCGCGATGTCCTTTCTTAAAAATATGATAGTATTCAATTTTTTCTTTTTGTTCGTCTGTTAGCAAAATGTCTTCTAATAATTTTGGACAGTGTATAAATTTAAATGCTGAATTTCTGAAATATTTTTGGACAGTGGTTATAAAGTTCTCTGGTAGTAATTGATTTCTAAACTTTATTGCATGAGTCTTTTTTGGATCTATATATTCTTTTATGAATTTAAAAATATTTTGCTCTAAATTTCTTTGTGGTATTGTTACATAAAGTCGTTTATTTTCAAAAATCTTTTCTTCTTTAACTTTTATATCATTAATTTCTCCGCTAGTAATCAATATTTGATTTTTATAGGTATTTAAAGATTTTTCACTTATAGGTATTGAAAGTATAGGATTTTCTAATGAAGTATGTACTGTTTCTAAGTCTGTGTCATTTGGTTGAGTATCAGGTGGTTTTATTTGAATGTCTGATATAATGTTGCATTTATTTTGTGTGTTTGGGTTGTCTAATAATTCTAGTTCGTTCAATGTTGTATAAAAGTCGTCTTCTGAGATATTAGGTATATCTGATATTTCTTTAGTTATTATGTCATCTATATCGAAATTAACGTCTAAAGATGCTGTTTCAAGGGCATTGTCATCTATATCGAGAGCGTTTAAATCTGAATTTTGATTATTTTGAATTCTAGAAAGTGCGTCAGCTACTTTATTATTTTTACCTTTTAAATAATGAACAGAATAGTCAAATTCTTCGAGCTTAAGTCGCCATCTTACTAATCGTGAGTTGGGTTCTTTTAATGAAAAAAGCCATTGAAGGGGTTTATGATCTGTGAATATTTGGAATGGTCTGCCGAATAGATATGGTCTGAAATATTTACAACCGTACACTATGGCGAGTAATTCCTTTTCAATTGTGGAATAATTTATTTCTGATTCATTAAGGGTACGTGAAGCGTAACATATTGGATGATTTTCTTGCATCAATACTGCACCTATTGCATAATTTGATGCATCTGTAATTAATTGAAAATTTTTTGTAAAGTCTGGATATGCTAATACTGGTTCTGATGTTAATAAATCTTTACATGTTTCAAAACATTTTACAAATTCTTCAGTATGTACTACTTTTTGATCTTTCTTAAGACAGGTTGTCATTGGTTTTCTTATTTTAGCAAAATTTTTTATAAATTTTCTGTAATATCCCAGTAAGCCTAGGAATGATTTTATTTCTTTTTGAGTACGAGGTATAGGAAATTGTTTAATGGCTAAAATCTTTTTTTGATTTGGCTTAATGCCTTCAGGTGTCACTACATGACCTAGAAATTCTACTTCCTTTCTAAGAAATTCACATTTGTCAATTTGAATTTTTAATCTAGCTTCTCTTAATTTATCAAATATTAATTTTAAATTTTGAATGTGTTCTTGTAAACTTGTACTGAAAATTATTATATCATCCATGTATACCATGCAGATTTTGTTTTGTAAATCCTTTAAAACTTCATCCATTACTCTTTGAAATGTTGAAGGGGCATTTTTTAAACCAAAGGGCATTCTCAAAAATTCGTAATGACCGTTGTCTACGCTAAAAGCTGTTTTTTCTATCGATGATTGGCTCATTTCGATTTGATGAAAACCAGCCGCTAAATCGAGGGTTGTGAAGTATTGTGATCTACCTAGCTTATCTAGTATATCATTAATGTTGGGTATTGGATATCTATCACTAATGGTTTTGTCATTAACTTTTCTGTAATCGACGACTAGACGCCATTTTTGCTGCTTTGAAGCATCTAACTTTTTTTTGACAATCCATATGGGACTTCCCCAAGGACTAGAAGAGGGTCGTATAATATTTTTTTCAAGCATTTCATTTATTTGTTTCTTTATCTCCTCTTTATGTATATAATATGGGTATCTGTATGATTTGCCATGTACAGGTTCTTCATCTGTTGTTTTAATTTCGTGTTTAATTTTAGAAGTGAACGTTAATGGATCTCCAGGTTTATAGAATATGTCAAAGTATTTATTACATAAATTAGTGATATTGTCTTTCTCTTCTTGATTCATATGATCCGTTCTCACAAGTTGATTGATTTCTAGTTTATTAGCTATTTTATTATTTTTGTTTTTATTTTCATTAAAATATTCGAATTTAAATATTTCATATTGAGAGGGAATAAAAAATGAAGCAGAAATTGGTTCATTCAAAGTTATTGATATCGGGTCATTAGTTTCATTAATTAATTCTATGATTGCATGTCCATTTTTAGCTTTTGTTAGAGTTGCAGGTATTTTTAGGTTTCCTAATTCAATTTCATTTATTATTACATCACCTTCATGTATTGTGATTGGTATTTCTTTTAAAATTCTTTCTAAAGGTCCTATTTCAATTTTAAAATCAATTTCTTCTGATTTTCTAAATTTAATGGGTATTACAGTACTATTATTGATTAATTTTCTATTTTGCAAGTCTATATTGAATCCCATTTTTATTAAATCTTGTAAACCTATAATTCCGTCATAAAAGTCATGAAAATCAAACAAAATGTAATTAATATTATTATTACTATTAAATTCTTTAAATGCTGGAATTGTTACTTGTCTTTTTATTATTTTATTACCAATGGAAGTTTTTATTTCCACATTATCATGAAAGATTTTTTTTAATAAAATGTTTCTGCGATTATTGGTTTAATTATTGATCGACTACTCCCTGTGTCTATTAAAAGTTTTAATTTAGGTTGCTCAATTTCTATGTAGGGGAGAGGATTGTTTGTGACAGTGTTAATGTCTACTATTTCTGTTTGAATTTTGGAGGCTTTCTGTGAAAATTTTCATATTGCTCTGAATCACGTTCTATAGGGTTAGAAATATTATTTTCTACAGGTTCAAAGTCATCGTAATCACTGTAATCATTAGTTTCCCTTTCTTCCCTTTCATAATTATTATTGTATAGCTCTTCAGCTATGTAATTTGGTTTTTGTCTAAAATTATTATTATATTGGGGTCTGTAGTTATTGTTTCTGTAAGGAAAATTATTGTAATTATTATTTGAGGCTCTAGAGTTGCTTGTAACATTTCTAGATGTTGTAGACATTGGTTCAGGTTTTGGTAAATTATTTACATGTGTTTGGTTTGGTTTAAATACGTTTTGTGGTTTTCCAAAAACTTGTGCATTTGTTGGATATTTACGAGGTGGTATAGGTCTTTGTTGTATATGAATAGGTTGACTCGGAAAATTATTTCTTTGTTGATTATCATTGGTGTTAAATCTTTGATAATTTTGATAATCATTATTATTATTATATCTTTTATAATTTTCATTGTTATTATATTGATAATTATTTCTTGGAAAATTGAAATTATTTTTGGGAATATATTTTGTATCATTAAAATTAACGTATAGTTTTTCAAAATTATAAAATTCTTTAACATATGCAATAGCACTTTCTAAAGAGTCTGGTCTTTTTAAATGCATATTATTTCTTAATACACCGGTACAACTACCTATAAATGTGTTTAATGCTGTTTTATCACAATGATTCATTTCGCAAGTTTTATCATTTGCCGTCAACTCTGTATCATTGCTTATACGTTGAATTATACTACTTCTAAGTAATTGTAATTTTGTTCCAAAATCTATTAAATTTTCATTTTTATTGGGCTTAACCCTAGTTAATTCTTGAATTAAACAATCAAGATCTCTTCTATCTGAAAAGCATTGCTTTAATGCATGTTTTAGAGAGTTCCAATTATTCAATTCTGCGCGATTTCCTACTAAAGCTTCAGCTTGTCCAACTAGCTTTTCTTGTATACATTCGAAAATATGATCGTTCAAAATGTTATCGTTATACGTACGATAGGTGACAATCAAGTTTTCGCAACGCAATAAAAATTTGTTTAATGTATTAACATTGCCATCGTAAGGCTTAATATTATCAACTTTAGATTTAAATAAATCCCAATTAACTCTGTTCTCAGTCATTTCTATATCAGTGTTTATATCAAGTAAATTAAATTGTTTCAAAACTTCTTCAAGTTCGTTCATGCAGAAGATCACCGAAAATGATTAAAATATTTGCAATTTATCAACTTATCTATCTATTCCTACCTTGTTCTCAGGAGAAATAGGCAAAAGGAACTCAGCTGGTCGTCAATTCGTTCAGGAGTTTCTTCTCGGGCTTCTAACTTGATCACTCTTAAGGATGCAAAACTTGTTGATTCTTCTCGAAGGGAACTTAGTCCAGAATACGCACAAAGGTATTGAAATACCAAGATCGATTAAAGACTTTCCGACGTAATGCGACACTTTTTCGACCGCACGTATCCTACTGACTGCGCCAGTTTTAATTTTTAAATTAAAACGTTTGTTTTTAAAAATTTATTTATAAATTAATATACAGGTTGTACTACAACAAATACAATTATTAAATAACTTAAATACCGAACTAACAATATATCTGGTAGAAATCAACGTTAGAAGTCCCTGTAAATGTGAATTGAAACCTATTTATAATCTTCTTTAAACAATGGCACTGTTCTAGTTTGTTTACTACTTTTTTGTTGACTCTGCTAGTCTGGATACTTAACTCTCCGACTCTTTTTTAATTTTTTCCGCTCATAGGAAAATACCCTATTGCTATTAATAAACTCCGACTAAGGAGGTATGGTTGAAATAATACCCTTCTTGGTGTGCGTCATCGATTGTTAATGTCTTTCTAACACATTACGTAGGAAGAAATGGAAAAAAAGGCAGGTCTGTGATTGATCCTTATCAAAATATCGCAATAATGAACCGTTTAAATGTATTACAAACGTTAACCCTAATCTTTGACTAATCTTTGATTGGTTGATGTTTAGATTACGCTCAAGCTCAACTATCAATCGAGAGTTTAAAAAATACTATGAAGGCGTTACTTTCGTAGCGGCAATAAGTCTTACGTCTTTTTCTACTGTCACACAGTTCTTGACAGGTCTGTACTTTGTTGTTTACGGTCAATTATTATTCATGATAAGTGAATATTAATCTTATTGTCATATATTTATTCGAGTAATACAAAAATATGCATGGATACACGGAAAAACATCAGTATTTTGAAAGTTCTCAAGTATTTTCAGTTAGAAAAAGAAGCTGGTAATTATTAATTGCATAGCCTTTTCGAATTTGGCTAAATACAATCCTGATGATCTTATTTATCAAATTTAAGGTAAGCTATATGTCAAAATAGCGAATAAAATAAACGACATGCCGAAAACCCGGATATACGTCACAATCGATGACGCACACCAAGAAGGGTATTATTTTAACTATAATAGTTCCTCTATCCTTATTACTGGATTATGACAGGACTTAAGGAAGATTTACAGTTTTATGTTAGGAATTGACCAATAACGTGACGTTATGGTGACATCTGTTCTGTTTTTTATTGTGACATGTGTCAGTGCTCTGTTCATTAATTTCAAAAATTGCTAGTTATCTCATTATTATTATATCTTCTCAGTTTGTATTTTGTGTAAAAGTAGTATTTCCGAATTTTACATGAAATTCACATGCAAATTGAGGAAATCAAAAAAAGGCGTGCTGATGAGGAACTCCAGATTACTATATACAACGCAAGTACATGAAAAATTTGTGCAACAAAAAGAAAAGGAAAAATTAAATAGAAAATGATAAAAATATTCTATTTTTGATTTGATAGCTTCAAATTCCTCTCCTTACAATGTTTTTGAGGGATTTTATGAAATTTAATTTCTCTGATCGGACGAATATTCTCTGCTTCTTCCAATCCTTCCATCATTCTCAAATTATCCGAATAATATCTTCCTTCCATCGCAAAATAATTACTACCCACTGAACCAACGCAAATACTTAGTAAATATACATAATTAATAATAATAAACTGAATAATAATATGAACTGATAATACAAAAACGACAAACTGAATTTCGAATTACGATATGACAACATATTTATAATACCACAATTGACAGTTCAACAAAACTAAAATTATTATTATTATTCCGAGCTTAAACTACCTATTTCCTTGGATTAAAATTACTACCAAAGTTAGTCCCAGACTTACCTCGGAGTAGCCTATTCCCTGTCTAAAATGCGTTTATTAATAGCGTATCTGTCGAACTGATGGTTTAAGCATAGAATAAAGTTAGTCTTAGGTTTCTCCGTGTTTATTAATAAGACCGTTAGGTTTTAAGTTCAATTCTCGGGAACTTACTATCTCGGTTCCTAAAGATAAACGTAAAAAATTAATTATATTGCTACAAAATTTTAAGAAACTGAGACGATGTGAAGTTAAAAATTTTTCAAAAATATAGGTAAATTGTTATCTATTTGCCTAACTGTAAAATACGGCTATCTATATTCAAAAATGTTTGAGTGTGAAAAATATTTAGATTTTAGAAAATCGCCAGGCAATTTTAACGCTATTATGAAGATACCGAATAGTTTAAGAGATGACTTCAATTGGTGAATAGAAAATTTGAAAAGTAATGAACATTCTTGAAAAAAATACATGATTTTGTTAAAGACATTTTTTTTAGATGCCCCTAATACGGGGCGGAAAATCTACTGCAATAATAATTTACAGTTCTCAATGGTTTTTTCAGAGGAGGAGAAATCCGAGCATATGAATCATCTTGAACTTTTGGCTGTATTTTTTGGATTAAGATACTACACCAAAAATTTAAAAAATTTTTCTTCGCTCTGCCGGGTAGATAAGACTACCGCTATTGCTTATATTCGCTCATAATAGGGTTCATCCTATAAGAATTGTCAATTCTATCAGAAATGTTTTAATCTATACATAGTCAAATTTCAACATGTATGGTATCCAAGAAAGAGTTTTCCGTTAATACTTTGAAGCTCAATATGCATACGGACTAGCAAAAATGGGTTAGCAGATTGTCTTATTTTTAACTTTGCGTTAAAATCCAACATTTGCTCACAGAATTGCTCCTATTAGGTAAGGGGTATGAGGAGTGTACAATACGTTAAGCTGAATTGTCTTGTTCGAAAAATTTGGCAATGGTGTGGAAAAAGAAATATCTTCATCGTAGCATCATACCTACATTAGATCATCGGACAATATTAAAGCGGGTAGGGCCTACACATAGATATAGAACGGTATCTTTCCGATTCAAATTTCCAGTCCTTAGTCGAAAGATTTGGACGTCCGGCCATTGATTTATTCACATGTAGAATAAATAAAAGTGCAATATTTATGTTTAATGGCTTGAAGACCCTAGCCAGCCCTGGTACTCGATTTTCTTATCTCTCTTGGTATAGAAATAATATTTACTCCTGAGCACAATCTTCTCTCCTTCGGGAGATTACGACATCCACTATCAGCACACCTTTCTTTGATGGGAGGTATATTATCAGAAAAGCACTGCAGCTAGGCCAAGTTCCCGATTCATCCTTTAGTAATCTGCATGGCGTCTATTTCTGAAAGCACACTGAAACAATACGTATCGGGTCTAAAACTATGGTGGGAGTTTTGCGCCTCGAAAAAAAGTCGATACATTTTCTGTTTCATCAGTAGGGGTTTTGAAATTCTTCACGGCCCAATTCAACATAGAAGCCTCATACAGCTCACTTAACATGTACAGGTGCTCATTAGCTCAGATAGCACCCAGCCTTTCCCAAGATTACAGAATTCTTAGGAAACCTGAGAATGCGAAAATAAATTTAAATAATCTGTCGCAAAAATTAGCTACCTTATTAGCATTGGCGACGGGCAACACCTGCAAACATTATCTTTTATAGAACATACACAGAACAGAGACGATTATCAAAATTTCAATTCCCAAAAGAATTAAAACATCAGCTAAGAACAGATTTCAACCTTTGTTAAACATACCGTTTTTGAATTCTGATCCGGAAATCTGCGTAGCTTCGACCCTGCTTGCTTACTTTTTAGAAAGGACAGGTCCACTTAGAGGATTGATCGAAAGTTTATTTATTTCTGTTACAAAACCTCATAAGAAAATTTCCACACAGACACTCATTAGCTGGATCAGGAGTATTTTGCGGAAAAGTGGTGTGGATACGGACAAATTTTCTGCTCATAGCACGAGGCACGCTTCGACCTCGGCTGGTTTATCCTTCGCGGAGACAGTTGAAAAATGGTTTTTCAATGTATGCATTTTTAGCAGTTAAGCTTTGATAATTACTTCAGTGTCATTAGCAGTCAGGTTGGAATTTTTTGAGAAAATGTATAATATTCTAAATTGTTTTTTTTATGTTTAGAGTATTTTTGGTCCTTAGTCGGATTTTTAAACTCAACATTATCCGAGTATTTTCTTTTATTATGTTTTATGGTTACCTACTAATGAAAAATTACCTTTGGAACTAGGATTTTTCCTTTTTGCAAGTCTCTCTAAATATCTACATAGCATCTTATGCACGAGACGAGGCCGAATATAATAACAATATTAAACGAACTTACCTGTGATGTTCGATCTTGATTATATGAAGGCCTCGTCGAAGTAAATAAGGTCCCACCTTTTATACACCCAATCCCTTAAAAAGTTGCAAAAAATGTTCGCCCAAAATGAAGACTGAAGTGCGATAGGCACCCCGGGGGCGAGCGGCAAGAAGGTTTTTTGTTTACTTTAAAATATGTGACGATAACGCCAGAGTTGAGGGTACTACATAGCATCTTATTTACTTCGACGAGGGCTTCATATAATCAAGATCGAACATCACAGGTAAGTTCGTTTGATCTTGTTATGTTTAACGAAATGCCTTGGGCTTTCAACTTTAATTCAGTAAAAAGTAATTTCCAAATTTGTGATACGTTATAATAAAATCAAGTTTTGTCAGACATTTCCAGCTTTTGTATAGCCGAATGAGGTTGACTATTATATTATAACAACAGTTATTTAGATACGTATCGGCCCAGAGTCGTTAAATACTTTTCGTAATCCCCATGAAAGATCACATTTTGATTCCGAGGAAAGAACAAACCACGCATACTTGACGTTATAGATATTGTGCGAACTTAAAGTTGTTGGCTTTTTGTTCGACTGTAAGTCGATACGATACCGTCATAGTCCGCAATATAACTTAAAGGGGATATAAGATTAGATAGCTGCATTAAAAATATTTCATCCACTATACCTACCTCGTACCTCTACATAAAAATGCCAGCAAGACATTTCTCTGTTGTTGATTTGATTAAACAAGTGATTTCTTAACGGAGAGCGTTAACATTAACTCTCTAATGGTTATCTGAATACCATTAAATCAAAATGACAGTATGCGTTCACGAAAAACCATTAAACAGCACCACTGATCAAAATTCTGAATTGTATTGTACACAGTTAATAATGAAGATAAACGCACTTCATCAAATGTTGCAGAACATAATTCACTAATTTATCGTTTCCAATTCAACCTACTCATTGTTTCATAGCACTAATCAAAGCAAAACGCTTCTTGGGACCTATTGCCCCTGTTTTCCGTTGGCCTAGGTTGACTTTGTCTTTACATTTATACGAGTATTATTCAATTACATGCGACCCACAAAGATTCAATACATTTCAAGACAATAAAATCCAGTGCACATGCTGATTGACAATGGATTGTAGCAGCAAACAAATGTGTTGACGTCACACGTGTTTGATGAAGTTCATCAGGTTTTATGTTGTACAAGCTATACCAGCTCCACGATTTTATACACAAAATTAGATATTTGAAAAAAAGCATTGCGTTGTGAGTGATGCTAATATTTATTTGGGTAGATAATTTCGGAGCTTTTTAGAAACGCATATTATCTAGAAGTTATTTGCTTGTTGTAGGGTAGTGTATTCAAATGTACACACATAAAAACCGAGAAAGGCCAAACGTTTTTGACGTTACAATCATTAATATGCGGCGAAGACACCGGAAGGACGAAACTGAGCGTTATCCTTAATAAACCGAGCGATATAAAAAAAAAGAAGCGAGAAGTGGAAGGAAATAATAAATATATATTGCCGTTGTCTGATGCTACAAAAACGAACAATTTTCAAGAATTTTCGGAAATCGTTAGAGATGCAATGAACAAAGAAACAAAGGTGCTAAAGATTAAAAAACCTAACGTGATTAAAAACAAAACTGAACAAAAAACTAAAATGAATAATAGCAAAGTTGTTCGAAAAGTTAGAAAATAAACACGTTGTAGAAGTTCATTTTTGTTTTATTATTTCATTCGTTTTCATTAAATCTGAATGCTATCATAAAGTTTAATCCTTTCCTGAACGTCTTCTGTTGATAAGAATAGAGCTCTTAATAATTGATAGTTGTTTGATAATTTTGAGTCCAATGTCCAATACGAATGAAATGAAAATAGAATCACCTTAGTTATACAAGTAACTCCTTGATTATAGTTGGATATAGGTCGTACCTTGTTTTTGAAGGATCATTAACCTGAAAATTTCATTGGTGTCTTCCGGAAAACATATATAGAGGGTGAACATGTTTGCCGTTGCGATTAGCCAATTATTGTGTTTAGTTGGAAATCGAACGCAAAAACTAACAAGAAACTCTCATCAAAGGTGATATAACGAGTACCTACCTCAAATTTTATCGAATATTTTTTGACGTGTCTCTTCGATTTTCGCCGAGAAGATCCCGCCTCATGTGATTTTTAATATTCAATTTCAGTAATAATTCATATATGTAGGTTCTAGGGCTCGGTTCTGGAACCGACGCTTTGGAAGTGTGTGTTTGATGAAGTTTGTGGGATAGTATGTGAAGAGGGTTGTGAGATTACGGTGTATGCGGACGATGTATGTATGTACGGCAAAGGAAAAGGTGGGGATAGAAAGAAAGGCGGAGAGGATGTGTGAGAAGATTGTGGAGAAGATAGAGCGGTGTGGACTGGAAGTGGCTGAGGATAAGACGGTGGGGCTACTGGTGAAGGGTCGGAGCAAGGCAAGGGAGGTGGGGGTGATGGTGAAGGGAAAGAAAATTCGGATGGAGGAAACGGTGAAGTATCTGGGGGTGTGGTTGGATAGCCAATTATCCTTCAAAACCCATATGTTGAAGGCTGCACAGAAGGCAAAAGTAAGGGCAGCGTGGCTGGGAAGATTGATGGGTAATGTGGAAGGACCGGGAGAATGGAAGAGGAGGATAATTGGTAGGACGGTAGAGCAGAGTATGCTGTATGGCGCGGAAGTGTGGGGTGAGAAAGCAGGGGTGAATGCGAGGGTTAGACCACTCCTGTGGGTGCAGAGTAATACTACTGAGGGTGGGGCAGAGTGTGCGAGAGATGTGAAGTGAAGGATGATGTGGGAGATGTGTTTAGATGTTGGAAGAATGAGGAAGTTTTGAAAAAGTTAGGAAATAAACTGGGAGAGGCGGTGTATTGGAAAAATATGGTGGAGATTATGTTGAGAGGCGAGGAGGAATGGATGGAGATAAGTGGCGTGGTAGAGAGCATGATTAGGGGAAGAGGACTCGCTATGGCATGAGAAAGGTAGGAGTGATAGAGGGAAGAAGATTATGGAGAGTGTGTGAGGGACCGCCGCCCGTCTTGACGTATGCTAGGGTAGTGATTCCAAGGCGGGAGTAACGGCGAGTTTGAGGTGGGTTTGGTTGGTAGGCATTTCCGTTGGGGATGATTCCAACACTGTCTGGGTACTGGTTGAGGACCCAGTCGAACATGAGTTTCCAATCTCGGCCCGAAAAAAAAATATATATATTTATATACATGTAGGTTCTATCCAATCAAAACATTATTATAGTGAGAATAATATTACAGAGTACACCATCTAACAAGAGGCGAAAGAAAGCAGTTTTCGTGATTGCAAATGTGTGTGCACATGCGTGAATTAATTAGTTTATCTGTCAATGTCAAGTCGACACTTCCGTTCATTCCCCTCAGTTCACCGTGTATTATTTTAAGATTAGGTTAAAAATGAGCCACTTCGTATTACACACACAAGATGAATAATAAGGTGTTCTCATGTTAGTAAATAAAAAATATTCTATACACCTAATTGGGAGGTATGTTCATCAACACTACTATTTTTCTTAGTGTATTGTTACTTTTCTCAGTGTATCAAGTAGTTTATGTGTCAATGCCTCAACGTATTTCCGCTCAATATCGTTCAAGTCCGACTTCAAAGGGACCGACAAAGCTTTCATCTCTTGTTAGATGGTGTACTCTGTGATAATATACCTACATGATACCAGCGAGAGTTACTCAATGTGCATTGTTTTTATTGACAAACACATGACAACGTATTTTCTTGATTTGACGCGTCTCCAATAAATTCGTGAAATGAATTCTATTTATATTGAATCGAGTGATGTAGATTTGTTTTGAATATGAAATTTTAGAAGTGATTTCGATTGTAACGTCGAAAATTAATCTATCGAAAACCTACCAAACGAGAGTTCGATCAATTGGATCATAATTCTCCAAGCCCTTTCTCAAACTTGTTGCCCTTTCACAAGAGCCACTAGAGCCCTCTACGGGCTCTGGTACCTACTGTCTGGCAACAAGTTTTCTAAAATCTCACTATTTCCAATTTACTCTTGAGATATTAATACTGATAAACTTTTTTGTCAATTTGGGAAAAATACGAAAACAAACCGATTGAAGAACGAGTTCGTAGAATATCTCTCAGAATATTTCAAATGTCACAATAAATTTCTGATAGCTTAATATAAACAGGGTTAGATCAAGGAATGCGTTGTTTCATCAAAGGTAATACCACAAGTATTTCAAATTCAGTGGATACATTTTTTGTCTTTAAGAAAAAAAATTTATTTGGAAGAGTTTTTGCATGTCCAGGATTTTTTTCCTTGAACTTGCATAACTTTAACTCCAATAGCTCATCCATATCTCAAATGTGGTTTCATGAAATCCGAACCAATGGTTCAATAAAACTCAAAGTCCAAACCAAACCAATGTTCCTTCCTTTTCTTTTCTTTCCTTACCACATCAAGTACAATTTTTTCAAAATATTTCAATCTAAGTATGTATTACCATACCAATTTCTAATTTTTGGCAACAACCCAACTTTCCTTGAATTGTATGTTTCATACAGGTAACTACATTTTTAATTTTGACTACCTACTAATATAACTTGTTATTATCAAACTTTCATTTGAAAACAATTCCATGTCCTTTTTGTATTTTGTAGTTTGATATTGCAACAATTTCTCAAATGTAATTTTACCAAATATTCTCAATTTGTACTCTCAATATCTATAGTTCTGGTTTTAATAATTTTTCATAAGATCTTTGTTTATTAAGTGTACCATTTCTTACTATTGTAGCCTGATGATGGTAATAATGTACCGAAACTAGTAGCATCATATGTGTCCTTTTTTGGGGACTATAATAAAATTGATTGTGGTTTGGTCTTTGAGTTTTATTGAACCATTGGTTTGGATTGCATAATTTTGTTATTTTGGCTTTTTTTGTAATGCTTGGTGTTTCTAGTATGTTTCGTGGTAAACTCCGTTTCACATAAGAAGAAGCAGCGTGAAGTTGCAGTCGTATATGTGAGTATGTTGTCAAAACCAGCGTCATTGTGAAATATACATTCGACTTCAAATTAGCAGCGTTATGTTTTTATATTTTGCAGGTTAACTTCAAATTAGGCAATCCAGACCACGTGATCTTTTCAATATGGCGGCGACGGTCAAACATTGGAATCAGTAACGTGTCAGACCTATGCGTATCAGTTTTGTCCTTTTATCTCTGCGATTCTTTCTCTCAACA
>CAJUYI010000459.1:118494-140912 GCA_910591695.1 Galerucella pusilla
CATAAAGTTCGTTTAAATTACAGTCCACAAAAAATTAGTACCAGACACCCCGTACATGACCCTTTGTTTTTGAATGAATGGTTTGCCTTCATACGCAATCCAAAACTAAAGGAACATATTTATAAATCCTACAAAGTTATATATATTATATATTGTTATTAGGACAAAAGGCCGAGAAAAAGAGAAGATCTGACCATTGGAAAGATCTAGTAGGGCTTATACAATCAATGACTCTTCTGGGTGACTACAACATGTTGAGATCAAAAGAATGCATGAGTCAAAGTAAAACTGCGCTAAGAGTTTTAACAGGGATCCTGACGGGACATTGTCGCCTGAATGGGCACCTGAAAAAGCTCAAAATAGTGGAGGAAGAAGAATGCAGATTTTGTGGAATGGAAGAAGAAACCTCCATCCACATACTTTCCAACTGCACAGCACTCCAGAATCCTAGAGCACAGGACCTGGGAGATTACTGGATAGAAGAGGAACATTTGCCTAAGTTGAAGCCTGCAGACATCCTAAAATTCCTCTGGGAAATAGGACTAAAGGAACTACTAGTTTCTGAGACTCTCCTCAGAAACTGAGTAGAAGTAAGGGGGCACAATAGATCTTTTAGGTCTCAGTGAATGTCACCCCAAAAAATAACACATACATACATACATAGGACAAAAGGGGCCTCACTCGCAAAGCTGTTCCTACAATCCTTTCAGGATTCATCAAAAAGTGATGGGAAATACGTAAAATTATCACTCTTGGGTATTACTTAGCGCGTGGTAAAATGTAAATTGCATTTAGGAATTCCTAAATTCGTTTTAGGTATTACCTGACTTTAGGAAATGGTTAGTGAAATCGGGCACAAACTTCCATAAAAAAAGCGCTGTGAAATAGTTCTGAACCCATCTACTGCGATCGCTGAAATTCTTCTTCTCTTAGTCTGTTTTTCGGCCTCAATTGCCTTGCCTATTTCGACAACTCAATTGCAACTAGCGCTTCAGGTGGATGGGTTTGACACCTCATTTTTTCATTCTAGGTAATCCTATTAGACTTTCACTTCTATAGGTTAGACTGTTTTGTGGACCTCAGCTTGCAACGTAGTTTGCTAAACGTTGTATCAATTTGTGTACCTAGTTTCCATGGAACTCTCTCTACGGATGTTCGAATCTCCCAACAATGAATATATTAGAAAAGTAAACAGACGTATTATTCTATTCCAAGATAAACAATGTCAAAGTTTATTTATTTATATTGCTTATTCCACAGATGTTGCCATGTTGTATTATTGAAATGTAGGTAATAATTATCCAATGACTTCAATTTTTATGTGATTCTTCAATATGTCCTTCAATAATTGGTATATAATTAATATTAATGTTTAAAAAGATATTCATTCAACCTTCGACGATTCACTAAATTTCTTCATTACACGATTGAATATTTATAAACAGTCAATTTGAAGGTCCCTGTTATTCTGCATTTTTCAGTAAATATGACAACACCGCAGTTCCCACTGCATTTTTGCGATAGAACGGTAATAGGGGAGTATGTTAATGACGTAATTTGTGACGCAATAAATTATAAAACGGGATCTTTTTCACTCTTTCAGTTCCCGCACCTAGGAGTATGGTTACTGGCGGTTATAGAAATTTAATTGACAGGAGTAACATTTGAAAATTAGACATTTGATTGAAATTTCAGTAAAATATCAAAGATGATTCATTATTCCATGTATAATATCCACGGAGCTAGTAACTGCGAAAAAGTGTTTATTTACATTCTAAAAAGCTGAAAAATCACTGTTTAATTATAATTATTTGCTTAATCAATCCATATGATTCACCCTAGGGTGGAAATAATCATCCGAAACCCGTAGCTTAACTGAACTATGCAACGTTACTTGTGATGACATAACTACGAGAAGGCTAGTACCAAAAAAATCGTCAATTATAGTTAAAATTAAAAAAAAAACATTCTTCGAATAATAGGAACAATGAAACCAAAAGAAACTTTGTAACTTGTCACTTTTTATTGAGGTTATGTTTATTTATTATTGTTGTGAAGTTAATTCTATCCGGTTAACCGGTTGATTTTCGCGAGAGATCATGAACGATAACAACCTTTAAAATTTCTTTGGTGGGGGTATAACCGCTCTGTAACCGACTCCACATCAACGGTATCTCACGAAAAAATACTTATGTGCAGAAAGCTTAATGAGGATCAATTAAGGATACTCCATTTATTGGTTAAATTTTATTCACAGGATGGTGAATTCTTCTGTACTATGCAAAAAAAGGAAAAGTGATGCTCATAATACATCCCTTCACAAGTAAGCAGCAAGCTCTGAACAGTTCTACAGTTTTACAATTCTTAAATTCCCAGTGTAGCCCAGTCGAGTTAGCTCAAAAACCGGGCCCAATAGTCCGGGAGGTAGCGTTGCATTTTGGGTGGTGATTTTACGCCGATTGCTTGCCATCTTTTCGTATAGACCTCGAACGACGAATCGGGAGGTTGCAGAAGTGATAAAAGGAAAAAAAATCATCGATAGTACGCGGGCTTGAATTTTTTTCATAAATAGTTGGCATCATACTGAGCTGAGAAAATATCGTCAGCTGCATCGTGGAGATAAGTCGCGGTTCATGCGAACTTTCACCAATTTGCCAGAAATAGCTACTTTTTTTTGGTACTGCAACCACAAAGGTCAAAATTTTGTTCCTGTTTATCGCCTTTCCAAATCGTTCTGCATCTTCAGAATATTCTTTAATAAATTGTTCTTGCAACTCATTTCCGCGGGTCCCTACATGAGCAAAAATTGTTCAAATTGTACGACACGGACAGGCAGATGCTGCTTTGAAATTTTAGGGGAAGAGGCTTAGGAGCCCAAAGGTGGTGTTATGGGTTCGAGCAAGACCAGAATCTATCTTGAAATGTGTGTTTAAAAGGAAACAGCATAATAACAAAGCTCCGAAATTTTAAATCTCGACTTGGTTAGCTGACGGTTTTCCCACCGCTACACAAACAGCTGATTGTTGTTTTCGTACCTTCAATATTTTGAAGAGTCTTGTAGCGAAATTTCAGGCGGCGTATTATGACTTTATTTCAGGTACTTTTTCACAACTTTATGCGAGCAGCTGACGCATAATCCCTCCTCTACGATGCAGCTGACGATTTTTTTCTTGCTTAGTATGACGTCAATCATTTATGGAAAAAGTTTAAGCCAGCGTACTATCACTTAATTACTCGTATTTATTTTTTCTCACCTCTTTCGCAGTCTCCTACACCCGCACCCACCGCTACTTGAGCAGCTGACGGTCAGTTCACTTGTCAGTCATATAAGATCAACTATCTATCGATGTTAATATCAGCCGGCTTACTGTGACTTTTGTATTTGCAACGCTACCTCCCGGTCTACAAAACGTACAAAAATGTTTAGCAGCAATTTTCCTTCGTGATTCGTTGGAGGGGGTAACTGGTAGTCTAAATTCAAAAATTTGGGGTACCATACTTGTTGCTCCATCCGCCATCTTGATTCAAAGGGTTATTTTTTGTCTCTTGAAGAACTCGTTTAATTTCAATTTGACACGGAAAATATCTATCACAAAAGTTGTTCAAAATTGAATTTCCTATAATTTTGGTGTCAATCAATTTTTTCATAGGATCGATCTTCTTCGATTTATACCCAAAAAGAGGAAATGAGTTTTTGGTTATCGAATAGCTCGTTTATTTTCAATTCGACACGGAAAATAGTTATTACAAAAGTTGTTTAAAATCAAATTTCCCACAATTTTCATTCGATTTATACCTAAGAAGAGTGCGGGTAGAATACTATCAGTAGTAATACCCATAGGGTCTTGATAATACCGAGGTAATTTTGTCATAGAGAATGCTGAAAGCGTGTTGCTTGATAATAGCCCAAAGCCGCAAGCCGAGGGCTATTATCTTTGAGCAACACGCTTGAAGGATTCTCTACGACAAAATTTTGAGTATTTATCAAGACCCGAGGAGTATTCGATAAGATAATTTTTTACTTTGTAGATATCAAAAAATTGATTGTCAATCTGACGTTCAATAATTTATTAGTTATAATCAAACAAATAATATTCATTTTTATTCAAAACTACAGTTGTGAGAAGTACAATTGGTAAATTAATTGAGTGGTTAGATGCAATACCAAATATTCGCGACATTTTTAATGCAGTTGTCAGTTTGACGTTTCATTAATTTTTAATAAAAAATAAACACAAAACTGAAAACACCACATTGTCATGTAGGGTATTATCGCTGTAATACAGCGGTGATTGGATGAAATTTGACACATGACTTGAAATTAAGTAATTTAATTGGTTACTATATTCAGTAAAAAATTATCAGTAGTAATAACCCAAGGACATTGATAATTGTTCGAAAAAATTTTATTACAGATTTCGAAAGCTTGTTGCTTGGAAACAGACCGACGCCGTAGGCGGAGGTCTGTTGCCTACAAGCAACAAGCTTGAGAAAGTTGTCATAAAATTTTTGAGCATTTATCAATGTCCGAGGGTTAATTGGATAGAAATTTTTTTGCTTATTATAGGAAAAATACAGAGCTAAAACAAATCGTGACATTTCGAAATATTAAATATTTGAAACTTCAAAATCGAAATAAATCAATATGTGTCCATAGCAACCAACGTGAAAACAGCCCATGGTCTGTTATCAGTGTAATGTTGACATGATTGGGTGAAATTGTTCATATGATAAAATATGAGGAAATTTGATTGGCTCTTGGAACTGTCAAAAAATTTTCAGTGCTTCGAGTGCTTCAAATTTCATCGATAATTTCTTCTTTTTCACGAAATCTTGTTTATTTGGCAAGAATATGAAAACAAACCGATTGATAAAATCACGAGTCCGTTAGGAAGGGATTTTATCTAAATTCGGTTTGTTTGAATGTTTTTGCCTCAAATAAACAAGTTTGAGAGATGAAAATAAAAAATTATGTGATAAAATTTGAAGAGCGAGTTGTATTTGGGAGGATTATTTTTTTCATAAATTTAAAATTTTGTATTACCTGAATGTTTAATATTCTCTTGGGTGATGGCACTCAATCGGTTTGTGTTCATTTTTCAATAAACTTCGAAGCACTTTTAGTTGTCAATAATGACAAATTCGAAGTAAAATTTTGACGTTTCGATGTAAACAAGGTTTTATCGATGAGGAAGCAGAATTATCAGTATAATACCGAATGATTGGCTAGAATAATGTATCGCTATTGGTTAAAACCACCAAAATGTCAGATTTTGACAAGTGAAAAAAATAATCTCTATAATATACCAAGAACATTGATAATTTGCGATAAATTTGTCATAGATTCCGAAAGCGTGTTGCTTGGTAATAGCACGACGCCGAAGGCGGCACATTAAAGCAGCACCTTGAAGCAGCACCTTAAGGCAGCACCTTACAGCAGCACCTCGAAGCAGCACCTCGAAGCAGCTCCTTAAAGAAGCACCTTACAGCAGCACGCTAGAGGAAAGCGAAATTATTACAATTTATCAATGTTCGAGGTATATTCGGTGAGATAATTTTTCACGCAAATAGTATTATCCTTCAACAATTGGTCGATTAAATTATCATTTTTGTTTCCAAATCTTGAAACTGACCTCATGAGCTTACGGACGAATTCGTCGACAATTACGAGGAAGATTCGAACGACGAAAACTGAGCCATCGGAGCCATCGGCTGAACGTTCCAAACAGATGTAATTGAAATTTCGAAGGATTTAAAAGATTACTGAAAATAAAGAAAATCCAACTTTTCAATTGCAAAAATTATACTGTTCGATAAACTGATTATTTACACCCCTCTTTTCCTGTACCGTGAACGTACGCCACAATTGTACCAAATAACATTTTCAACACATCAAAGTTACAATGACAATTAGCAACAAAAAATCAAACAGAAGACATAATGGTACAACATCAATGATAAACGCGATAATAGAATACTTAGGTTCACCCCCAATTCTTCTTAGGCATAAATCGAAAAAAAATCGATACTACAAATAAATTTGTAGGAATGAAAATCTTAGGAAATTCAATTTTAAGCCACTTTTGTAATAACTATTCTCTGTGTCAAATCGGAAATAAACGAGTTATTCGATAACCAAAAATTCACCCCCTCTTTTTGGGTTTAAGTCCAAAAAAATCGATCCCATAGAAAAATTGATGAGAACCAAAATTGTTGGAAATTAAATTTCGAACAACTTTTGTGATAACTATTATCCGTGTCAAATTGAAAATGCACGAGTTATTCAAGAGACAAAAAATAACCCTTTAAATCAAGATAGCGGATGTAGCAACAAGTCTGGTACCCCAACTTTTTGAATTTAGACTGCCAGTGAGGAATTCGGAAGGAAAGTTGCTGCTAAGTATTTTTGTAAATCGATAATACCAATTCGATTAGGCCAGTGTTTTATCATTTAATTTATACTATTTACAGTTTTATTCATAATTTGAGAAACTGACTTGACCTGAGGTGGGATAATGACATGCAATAAAGCCATAAAAGTATTAGCCGTGACAGGGTCGTATTTATCTTGTTGGCGAATAATAAATTATTACCTTGTAAACTTCATCAGACTTTGGGTCATTCTCATCATAAATACTTTATTTATTTTCTCTTATTATCAGGTATAGTGCTGTTCTACACGGTAAATCCAAAAAGTTGTATCAAACAATACATGCTTTCAATTCAATATCGACTGCAACTAAAATTCATCCCTCGAGTAATGAATAAAAAAAAATATTTTTGATAAATTAAAACCTTATACAGCACGGCACTGTTATTGGAATGAGTGACATGTGCTGTGTGTATTGCTATCCTTGTTTTGGGATGGAAGAGTCGATTGAGATGCTGGTTGTAATAATATTTTGTTATCAGTAGCGGGTTATTCATCTAATAATCGAAGTTTCGAAACAGTAGTTTATGCATTGTACGGAAAAAAATTGTACAGATATAGAGTGTCTTTAGCCATCCTCTGCCATAACGTCATAATCGGTGACGTATTCTGATGTTTTACGTATGTCTTATATTAGTTGAATGCTATTGCACACTCAACCTGAGAATTATAATCAATGACATAATTATGTTAATAACTGTTTTAAAAATTTGTCAATTGAACTGTCGAAAGTGACAGATGAAATTCATGTCGACCTTAGATAAGAAATACGTTAACGACGTCATAATTCCGTCTCATCCATTTCATGAATGAGAGCAAGCTGGACAATGTATGACGTAACAGCAAAGGTTGGTTGAACAAACCTTACTTACAATTGTCACTAAATGCCCTAATTATGAACAGAGTGAGCTTATACAGTGCTATTTAAAAGTCACCTCCCCCCCTCGTATCTTTTGAACGGCTACTCTTACATTAATAAAATTTAGAAGGTGAAAATAAAGTGTTGTAAACTTCTCTACGAATGGTAACAGGTGACGTTATAGTAATAGATGACGTCACAGTGCCACTCTGGCCAATAATTTTAAATAGGACCTTATGGCAAGTGATATCTCGTTTGAAAGGCATTGACAATGGCTACATAGCCATATTAATTTTGTTTGGGTTTGAACTAATTTTAACGGATAAGTTAAATAGATACCAAAATTAATGAAATCATTTTTTTTTAATTTTATTGATCAAATATCAACAATGGATTCTTATAGCAAGTGTTCGAAATGTGCTCCGTCTACTCCCTGACAGTAATACATCCTAGACAAAAATGAACGAAAAGTGAACCGTCTGATAGCACCTATTAGCACTTTTAGTAAACTCTTGTCGTCTGCGCTGGCCATATGCTGTAACGGCGGAGGCCATAAAAACGGAAGAAGAAGAAACTCTTGTCGTACTCGTTCGAATGTGTCAGCTGAAATTGCATTACATTCTTCAATAATTTATTTTTATTTATTTTCAGCCAACACTCTCTGTACTGTACTTTCACTTACTTCACAGATAGACGCAACTTTAGTTGAAGAGGAATTGGGGTTTACTACCATTTCAGCAACTATATCAATTTTTTTATCATCACTAAATGTTGGTCGACCAGATCGTTTGGCATCTTGAACACTACCTGTTGCTTCAAACTTGTGAAGAAGCTCCCTCAAATAAGTTCTCGAGATAGGGCGACCTGGGTATCTCTCATCAAATAAACGTTCCGCTTCATGGAGATTCTTTCTAGATTCACCAATTATTAAGAGCTACTACTTTGTCGGCTCGAGTACGTACCATTCTGCCTATGTAAACTCTTAAGCGTCTCGTTGAACAATAATAAAATTAAATATTCAAGCTTTTTAGAAAAACTTTGCAAAGCAACAAATACTATTGAATTAAAAACGTCAATTTTTTTGACAACTAACCAGAGGCGGACTGAAAAATCTTCAATATTTAAATGTGGAATAATAATTTTGGTATTTATTTAATTTATCCGTCAAAATTAGTTTGATCCCAAACAAAATTGATATGGCTATGTAGCCAATGTCAATTCCTCTCAAACGAGATATCACTTGCCATAAGGTCCTATTTGAAATTATTGGCCAGAGTGAAACTGTGACGTCATCTGTTACTATAACGTCACCTGTTACCATTCGTAGAGAAGTTTACAACACTTTATTTTTACCGTCAAAATTTTATTAATGTAAGTGTAACCATTCAAAAGATACGAGGGGGGGAGGGGACTTTTGAATAGCACTGTATGAATAAATATTTTGTCCCTCTCAGCAGAAGCAGCAATTACTCAAACCGGTTTGTGAGCAAGTACTTTCGGCCATGGATAAAGAATAATAATATGCACCACACGGGCAGGTATCTCAAACTTTCTGCTCTTATTTACCATTGTCTATTGTGCAGTTTTTCAGATGTTACTCGTTTTATAGAATCGATTGTTTGCACTTCATATAACTCGCATATTTTCAATCTAAGTGATTCTTATACACAGGTTTTCCATAATATTAAATGAGTAGTATATTTTGAAACCAAAATAATTATTAGAGAGAAGAACCTCCTTACAACTGGGTCTAATTAATTCCTTACCAGAATATGTTTATACCAAAAATAAGAGCCCTCTATTATATCCTATTAATTGCCTCTGAGCAAGTGCAGGGCTCTAGTCTTTTCTGAATCTCACAGCCTTTTTCTTCAATCCGATGGTTATCTAAGTGTCAGCTCTTCTAGAAGCCTGCACAAGTACCTTAATCATTATCTCCTGAACTTACCACAGATGCCAACCAAATATTTGCTTTCGAGTTTTCAAATCATGGGATATTAATAATTTATAAATAGTTTTCAATTAGACCCTTGTGTCATTTCAACATCTGTACCTGAATTGAACAGACTCAAATGCTTTGAAAAATATTTATTTGGAAATAGGATTTCAAGACATTCTACAGCACTTGCACGGTTTAAGTAATCTTGGTCGTTTTTGTTTATTTGTGGATTTTACACGTCTTGGACATCCTTCGCAGGATATCTTTTGTGCTGCTTTATCCTCTTTGTAAATAGATTGCGTACCAATGCTACATTTTCGTATTTCAGGTTTCTTCAGTCTTCTTCGTCGATGTTTACGAGTTACTTCGTAGTTCACTAAACAAAATTGAATCATTATATTGTTAGATTTCTTATTCTTTGATGTATTCACAACGCATGTTGAGCAACGATTGTCGGGCGTATACGGGGGGAGTAGGTCTCCTACCTCGCGCACGCCTACGTCGGCGCGCATGCGTGAGCGGTTGAACCATTTTCTAAAATAAATAACTTGAACGAGATTTAACAATATTAAATATATCATTCCAAAGTTCTGGTCACTTTTTCCACCGACCAAAATAGTAATTTACGTTAAGAGTCGGGAAAATGGCTTATCAAAGTACAAGTCCAGATGTTCACGGACGAGGCGACGGAGGAATATCTAGACGAGTACTTGAATGACAGCTCACGGTATCGTACAATGTTTTATTCCTCACTGTGCTGTATTTAAAATTAAATTTGAATGTTTTATTCCAGATTACCTACCTGTATGTAGGTGTTAAGAGTGTGAAAACAAAATTGACAGTTTATTATCCCGTGTCACGTGTGTATTTTGTAATAACTTCCGTGAAAATGGAGAAAATCGAGCTGAAATGTGCTGAAGCTACCACTAAATTGGTGCCTTTAAAGTCTTCTGCTCAGTATGAGGAGTTCCAAATCTTCAACGACTGAGGAAAAACCTGTAAGGTGGAAAACGGTTAGACCGGGAGATAGTGACACAAAATATTGGGTCATTTTTACCAATATGGCGGTTCTTCAGGGGTCTTATTACGCAATGACGAAAAGAAAATTGACTGACATAGCGCTCGTACCGGCGGCCCAATCGCGTAGGCGTTAGTAGAACTCGTCGGATTGATTACGAGTGTCAAACGATTTGTTCCACAAAAATTCCAGTATTTTCCGATAATCCAAAACAAAGGAGAGGCTGTAGTGTCATGCAATACTTCTCCGGCGAATGAGTTAATTAAAAAAAATTCAACCATTTGTACCAGGCTAATTTTTGCACAGTTAATCATCGTCGTGTAGCCATTTCCGAAAATCACCATGCCATACTTTTTGGACGGTTCCAAATGGCCGTAATACCGCCGAAAATCATCAATTTTTTTTGCCAAACGATTTGTACCAGTATTGCATTTGGATTTTTGGAAAGTACTTGATAAAATGTGACCGTTATTATATTTGCCATACTCCCAGCAGGGGGAAAAATGCTGCCATACTTGGAAAACTTATTTATTCGACACGTTTCAAAAATACGACTGTACAATAATGTAAAATAACTTCTCACAGCATGGGATCATTATATTCTGTTTGTTTGGATACAATTACACCTACAAAAAATTATCTCGAATTGTAACCATGCATGGGGCGGACGACTGTGAGATGGAAGAACAATTATCGCCAAGGCAATTTGCGACCAAGGCAAGATAATCTTGAGGTCGTTAAAAAGTTTAGCGGCCGTGACCCATAGCAGCGGCTGCGAAACCAAACGTACTCTATTTATTTTAACGTACCGAAAGAACAATTATCGCCGAGGCAGCTTGCGGCCAAGGCAAGATAATCTTGAGGTCGTTATAAAGTTTAGCGGCCGTTACCCATAGCAACGGCTGCAGAACCAAACGTCACTTCCAAATTTGAATATTACTGCCAAATTTGACATTTCTAAAATACAACAAAGACAAGGATTATTTTTTATTGAATACCAACAAGAAATCTGACATTTTGGTGGTTTTAACCAGTTTCAACCAATAGCAATACATTATTCTAGCCAATCATTCGGTATTATACTGATAATTCTGCTTCCTCATCGATAATACCTTTTTAACATTGGAACACAAACCAGTGCTATCAATATTGAACATTCGGTAATACAAAATTTTAAATTGTCGAAAAAAATAATCTTCCCAAATACAACTCGCTCTTCAAATTTTATTACATAGTTTTTTATCTTCATCACTTTTTTTTATTGGTGAACCATTTTACCTATTCAAAGCACGCCTCAGCGTATTTATATCGAACTTCAAAACACGAGCGTTTTTTAAAGTTACCATGGCAACATCAACAACTCGAGAAACGAAGTCTAAATGACAATTAATTATCTGACAGGAGTATATTTTGTAACGTCAAAACCTTCTTTCGAACAATATTCAACAATGTCAATTTTATAAATGAAAATGAAAAATACAGTTGGTATTGTTTGAGATATTAACATTTCGATTTTTCAAATCGGAGAAAATGGTATTTAAATTGATACTTTTAACATTCTCAGGAATGAATGACGTTGAACTTCCATCAAAATACAAATTAGTTGTTGTTTTCCTCATTTCCATGACAACGCAATTCAACCATTTTACATTATCAGTTCTTATTTCCATTTCTTGTTGTTGTAGTAGTAATAGATACCAAAGTGCACCGATAAAAAAAATAGCGTAAAGTATTCGTGGATAACTGGTTCCTGAAACACTTGCTCTATTCGCGCGTGTTTTGAAGACCTTAATATTATCCACTTATACTTGAATGTACTATTATAGGGGGAAGGGGTGGAAGCTATAACGTCTACTTATGAGCAAAAAGACGTCCCCCTTTATTTGGTTTTTGGATATTTTCCAAAGTGACGCCTTCAGAAATATAAGTGGTGGATAGTTTTGATCGAAATGCTCTGTATTGTTACGAAGTCGCAGCTCAGAAGCCGGTCCTGTCGCTAAAATATAAATTTTGGCGAATGCGATGGGTTTCTTCTAGACTTTTTTTGGTCCGCTCCGCATACGAAGAGCGTGGTAAACTCAAGAAGGATCGAGATTCAGTGAACAGTGAATCAGTAAACAGTCAAGTAAATGAATTAGTGAAGACAAATAGTGTAATATTCAAGTGATCAAAGCTTTATGAGAACTATTATACCGAGTGTAAATAAATTAGTAGACATTAAGTGAAGTGTACATATAAATTAAGTTCAATACTGTATGTGTTTTTTGAATAAATCAATAGTAATTAGCCATATTCTGTGTATAAATTTATCCCACCGAAAAAACTATTTAAATAAATGGGGAAAACAGTACAGTTGTTGTGTTCATTTCACGTCATTCTGTTCAGCTCTGTTGAGATGATTTCCGACCAGGGTAGCTATTCTTGAATATCATACGATCCGGTGCTTCTCTCGTACGATGGGATCTATCCCGTGCGATTTATCGACTCCCACGGTCGAAATCGACTAATTCTTGAACCTACATGTGAACGCTCAAAATTATTGCGTTGTTGCCAGCATTATTTGATACAAAAGATATACTTTTTAAGTATTTTCAGTCTCTTTTTTTTTGTACGGTTGTCATAATTTTCTGTCAATAATGATTTTTTATATTTGTTATGTCATATTACCAATAATAAAAAAGGTAGTCTGTTTAGTAAATCGATAAGTATTCAAATTGGATGAAAATAAGTCAGTCGCGTTCCACTCCTTACAAAAGAAGTGCCCCCACAAACGGCATGCTTCCAAGCGATGGTCATATAAAAGCCTGGAGCCCTGCTTTCCGTAAATCCTCCATCATTACTTGCCAAAAATAATAGTTCTCCATGTCCATGATAAAACACCCATTAACACATTCCCTGCTACGTCGGGTATTATGTCCGAAACAGCTCAATATCTCATTACGCCACGTCAGTCAATATGACCGAAAATTTGTACATTCATGCTTTTGTTTCTAGAGAGCCGTCGGTCACGAACTAAACGCTGCCGTGCATAAGGCATGACCGAAGAGGCCCAGTGAGCAGAAGGTACATGAAAACTTTTTCATTCCAATTTTTTTTACTTTTTACCAGAAATAGAAAAACGTTTTGGCACAGTGAGAACACAAAAACAATTATTGCTCATGACGGGTTGGCAGGGAACGTGTTAAAAACACTGTAAACCAGTAAAACCATTCAAACTCACGAGAAAGTATTTTTTTCAACTCCATGCACATGAATTCAAGATTCAAAGAAGCAGAGGACTGACAGAATAATTACGGAATGCATGGAGAAATAGTAATTATTTACTTATTTCTCTATGACAGAATGAAAACAAATTTCCATAAAAAAACCTCTTGACTGCGCAAGCGCCAATTCATTCGACTCTATTTCGGACCATGCGATCCGGAGCGTATGATTTTCATGAGATCAATTATATAGGATCACGGGCCAATAATATAACGACGATCGCCTCATGTGATCATTCGCCATAAATCTATGCCCCTCATTATTCAAGAATAGACGTCCAGAGCGATCGACCAAAGTGAACATGAATTCTTCGTAAGAATAATAGGTGGAATAAACAGGAAAGTGAATCTGAAAATTTTAGATTACCCTATTGTTATTATTTAGTTCATAATAAATATATGAAAGTAGGGATAATCTGGAGGATATGGTTCACCTGTTTCTGCTTTGTTTTTCTTTCGAGCCAAGTCCAATATTACACGATATGCTTGTTCCAGTATCCTTTATCGTGATTGTGATGAAATCATTAGTGTTGGTATATAAGTCCTCGCACATTTTAAAGGCAAAACAAATTCAAATTTTGATTGTCATCGACGTCTTCGTTATATGGTTTTTAAGGTTATGATCAACTGAACAGAGCAAGTAATCGGAACCAAGCCCCCCCCCTTACAAAAAATACGCAAAAGCACTCATGTGAACCGAGCAGTTGATTCGCTCGAGCAAATTCCGTAGAAAGAACACAACAAGTGTATTCAATTATACAACACCCAAATTATATTCATCAATTATATTCAGACTCAATACCAATCACGGAAGATTTCTTGCACACCTTCGCAAAACTTGGTATTATTAGATCACCATCCTGTGATCTGAATCACATCTTTTCTGGTTGCTTCAATAACGTCGTGAGTCGATTATGAGATTCAATCATAGCTTCATGCTAAATATTAGCCACATCCATGATAATGCTGATAGAATAATTTATAATTTATTAATAAATTTCTTGAAGGTTTCCAACGTTCTTATCTAAATTGAGCAAAGCAATTTCCAAAATTCTGTGGCAAATGGCGTGATTTCCGTGTCATCTTTCTCGTAACTGTCATGGTATATATATCATTTTGGTTTAAGCAAAAATCCGCAAAGGAAATTTTGGTTTGTGCTCAAATGTAATTTTCAAAAACTATTTTCTAATGACTTTCAATCAATCAATAAACTTGTCTATTCTACCAGCTCACTGTTTTCTTTCAATTAACAAGGTCGTCAAGAAATATCGTTGACTACCGATACCAATACCGGGGAGCCGCAAGGACGTTTCTTAGTTGACAGTTAGAATAATTCATATCAAAAGACATGGCGAGTTAGTAGACTTTTTTACTATCCCATCTTTTTTTGAATTCGTTGTGTAAAACGTTCATTGATTCAGTTGATTCTCGATAGGATGCAGAAAGAACGATGCCAATAATTCTCTTTTTGGTGGCAGCCCGTCAGCGATACGTTTTATGATTCATTTGTTAGCGGAAGAAAATACTGTCTAAAGTCGTATATTTTATCTGATACAGGGTGTTTCAAAAGTTATAGCAGCAAGTGTGCATTTATACTGTTTATATACGGTTAAATTTTGCTTTATTTTCAATAATTTGTATAAATGTTATACATAATCTCCAGTTTCATACTTAGTAGAACAAATCGATCTTCACCCTGAAGTCACCAACACTGAACAGTGGTGAATACAAACTTTACAATACCTCATCCTTTTCTACTGACTGGATAAACAAACACTGAAAATATTTATGCACAAAGTAACAGTATCTATTTTTGACACGTCGATTTTTTTTGCGAGGTTTGAAGTAATAATATGATATGATACTTACATTAATGAACAAAATAAATCATACCATATCGCACTTTAAATCAATATTGCTATCACTACTATCTTCCATAATAATAATTCTTTTTACAGGTTCTAGGGTATTTATATACATAGACCATAAGAGTTTTCAATTTTCTAACGTGTTTAGTACAATATCAATACAGTACCAATGAGCCTATCTAAAGACGTCAAAACTTTCCAACTGGATGTGACGTCAAAAAAATTGAAAGGTAGGAAAGAACATACCATTCAGTTGCCACCTTAGCCAACAGCCATGCTGCACTGAAAACACTTGAATTCGTAGAGGTCAATTTAAATCTACTATAGGATTGCATGGGCGCTTTAAATGCACTTGGAGACCATTGCAAGACCATGATAGCCTGGGTACCAGGTCAAGAAGGTCATAAGAACAACGAATTGGTAGATGAAATGACAAGGATCATCGGCGTCGCAGTCAACAATGAAGAGGGTCACAAGAAAGTGGGTGGCACCAACATTTCTGACTGCCTGACCAATGTGCGGTTTCTTATACTAGGCGATGAGAAGCCACCTGCTGGAAATTACATGAAAAATTCAGTCTCGAGGCTGCTAGGCTATTAAAAAAAATGAAGAATGTGATATCGATTCCGAGGAACACAATAGATGAGAAAGTCGCAGTGGAATAGGCCAATTAGCCACCACATCAAATCTACCTATTTACTCCGCGCACATACGTAATCTTCAATTGAATAGAAATGTTTATTAAAAGTTGACTTCTACAAAAAACTGTAGTTTCAATTATAATTTAATTTCAGAGATGCTTACTGAATCTTGCATATCAAACTCTCGGAAGCTGTTAATGACTTAATTATATTATTGTTTTTCAAATTAATTAATTCATTATGACTTCGCGCACTTGTATCATAAATAATTATTTTTGTTCATTTTTCTCAGGATAGTGAACTCTTTGATGAAATAAACACCTTGATCTCAGTGGGGCAGTGGAGCATTTCCTTGAGGTTATGCCTTAGGTCAAGTTGTTTATATCGTAGGCGTACAAGCAGAATCATATAAGTCCATAAAAGAACATTTCGAGAAAAACGAAATTAAATGTTTGATTTCAACTGTAAAATTATTATATTTTTCTGCTCCTATTCTTTATATTCTTAATTAAATGCTAATTGTCAGTTTCATAATGATACCCAGTATAACACTGATTTTCATTATAAAACTGAAAAATTGACCAGAAATCTAGATTTTCCAATTCCCAACTGGACAGACCCAACATTTTCTGTATAATGTTTGACAGTGTTTTATGACAGATAAAACCTTTTGCGTTAGTTTTTGAAAGAAATGTCGAGCACCAGACCGAAAATACTTAATGACCAAGGCAAATACATATTTAAACTCATTAGTTTTGTTTACAATAATTTATTTTTAATATTGTATAACAGTAACATACTTATACGCTTTATGCTATCATTTCAACCATGTAGTCCCGTGGCGCAGCGGGTAAAGGCACTGCATAAGGTTTTTTTCGATCTGTACATTCCGGGTTCGAGTCCAGTACATTTTTTTAAAATCAAATTCCTCAGTAGAAAAAATATTGTATGCAACTCTCATGTAATGGTTATTAATACACTCACATTAAACATACGAAGCTCGTTTCATATCCCGGTGAATGCCTGTGTATTAATAACCATCATTACATGATCGTTGCATAATATACTATTTCAGATGCAATTTCAAATACGATATTGAAGTTTTTTTGCCATTTCTTAAGGAATATGCGAGGGAATATGTGTAGAAAATACTTAACTATTTAATCTACACTAACTCACATTCTAGTTGTTAGGGATTATTGTTTTGTTTATAAATATATTGATAGAATGTATTAATGTCAAATTATATACTTGTCAGAATTTAATAAATTAAAAGTTGTAGCAATATATTGTGCGTCTAATCACAACAATATGACCTAATAAATCGAACATTTTTCAGAAAACATTGATTTCAGTTGATTTTTTCCACAAAATTTTTTTCATTTTGTTACAATTTTACTTTCGGCTGTCTGGTGGCAACCTTAGGCTCCGGCTAGCTTACAGTGAAGACGGGTGTGGTTCACTATAAAATTTGAATTAATCTTTAAAAAAAAAAAGGTCTTATTTAGGGCGCCATCTGATTTTTACCCAAGCCTCAATCTGATATGTACACTTTCCCCTGAAAAATCAGAAAAATAGGGAAAAGAAAAAAATAGACCTTCCTCAAAAGAAAAAAACTATAATCATGTGTCTTGCTAAAATAAGTATTACATTACTAATACTGATAGGAATAGAGTCGTTGAGTAATCTATTTTACAATAAAACCCTATCAGCGGTTTAATATAAATATTTAAAGGTTCAATCTAGGTACATTGGAATAGCTCTGCATAAAAATAAAATCAAAATCAATTTCAATCCGATTTGTTACCGGAAGTATTCTTATAAAAAAAATCTTGGTACCAATTTACTAAGATTCGTACCTCAAATAATATATCTGAAAAAAATATATACTTATATGCTTATAAAATCTTGGCCAAGTCGCTTACCTAATATTCTTATAATTACAACTTAAATTGAAACGAAAGTTAAAGTATTTTTCGAAATTAAAGAGTCAAAAATTTAACCCGTTATCATTTAATAATATAAAGAAAAATAAAACCTGCTCCCAATTTACTACAGGTACAAGGGCGCGTCAATCGGCCGGCAATGTGGTCCAGCCAAAGGAAAGACAATTCCTCTTCCGGTGGAAACGATGACGTCACGTTGCAAAAAAGGAAGGAAAACCCCTGGAGAGACTTCAGAAGAGCCCCTCAGTAACGGAAACAAACGGCCACCGGCCGGAATGCAACACAGCAAAAAAAATACACCAACAAATTGTATTTCTATTGAAGAAATCACCCCGTACTAGAACCCTAAAATGGAAAAATTAAAATAGCATCACGTTTTTCAGAACTTGAGCCCCTGAACCATAACGAAAAGTTCGTCAAGAAAAATACATCGAAATGAAAGTAATTGCCTCGTGTTCTTGTGAGGGTCGCTTATCCAATATGGCGGAACGGAAGTCCTTCGTTTATTTTAATCCGTATAAACGGTTTTTTTGAGTCGATTATTCTTTCCAAAATCTTCAACATCGAACCCAAAAAAAATTAGTTGTCCTGGCTTACTCCCCTTCTAAGGATGGCTTAACTACTCCACACTCCAACAACGCCACAATGCACAGGATCAACACTTTTATTCAAACGACTTATTCCTCCAACAGGTAAAAATGGAAGAGCCCAAAGAACTACCACGTATAACCTTCCTCAACTGTGGATTACCAACTTAAGCCCCTCCACAAACACGAATAATCGAGCTGTAAAAGGTCGAAAATATGGTTGCCTACCAAGCTTCCTCGATACGTATATATGACTGATTATACGAAGAAAACGAAGATATGGTTGCCTACCAAGCTTCCTCGATACTTATATAGGACTGATTATAAGAAGAAAACGAAGTGTAAAATTTGGATTTTTTTTTACATTTTTTCCGGTTTTTATTTCATATTTTTTTGTGGAATTCGACGGGAATTGATGTATTTCTGCATAATCTGTTTTTTTCCCACACTTTTTGCCAATAGTTTGCTGTACAGCTTTTTTAGATGCTTGGGAAATGTTGGTTTCTTTCCCCTACCCAAACATTGATACATTTGTGAAGAACGTCGTGCATGTATTTGTATTCAATTATGACTGAGTTATTCTTGGAATACCCTAAGCCTTTTATAAGTAACTAGTCGATAGTATGACTTTTTGTGTCTTTAGTTTAGTTCCTGATTAAGATTTCTGACAATGCTTTTGAATAATAGAAGTCGGTAAACTTCAATTCGCTCACGTTGTAAGGCTCTCTATGTTTGTTTTTCCTGGTTGATCTTGCCAGTCTAAATATATTAAGCCAATCATCAATTGTGTAAACCTGTACAAATTTCTTAGCATTTTCGATCGAACAATGCATGGAATCCGCTTCCATATAACTATGCCCACTTGCCAAAAAAGTGTGCTGAATTGATTCAAGATGTGTAACATGCACCAAATAGAGCAGTGAAGCAGCAACATGTTGATTACGATTCTGCTCTCCGCATGTATCAGACCATAGTGATACTACCTTCACATGTGCTTGCAACTATCTATTCAGATAACGCAATAAACAAGAACCTTTTTCTGAACTGCCCCTTTTGCCATTTAATTCCGTCCAGCAATAACAGAAGGCATCAAAACATCGAATGACAAAAAACGTGGTCTACCGCCAGGATTTGCAAGATTTTTTCTGTCCGGCCATGTCCCGTGTCCGTTAATAAAAAACCGAAAATCGTTCAAGTGCACTTAAATGCTTTTATATGATAAGATTATTATTGCCAGGGACTTTCCTCACTTGTAGATCATAAACCAATTGCGACATGGACTTGAAGACAACAGATATCCGTGTGTGAGTTTGGTGTAGCTGATTCTGATTTTTCTGATTATAGTAGTCTCTCTTCGGGTTGAAAAGTAAAGGAACAGAGGAGAAGTAGATGGATGGATATCATGAAGTGCTGTCATGCTATTACGCCATAGGTGTCGCCAAGATTCTTGTATAACGTTTTTGAAGTGGAACTTGAGGTCAGTTGCGAGCTGGACAATGTGTTTTGGGTTGTTTGCATGCGGAGAAATATGTATATAGCTCGTCGTAGTCTACCGCAGCTTCCTCAAACGCAAAGCGAAGGGCTCGAATTTCACGAGACGAGGATTTTTTGACTATTGTTGATCAAAAGAAGTTCACATTATAGCGCTGACGTGTTTTACAAACCTAAACTTTATGAGATCCGCGTGCGATGCAGATTCCATGTTTGTCAAGCATGGTCTCGTAAAATTCAAAGGTTCAGTTGCTGAATTTAAAAACAAGGAATCGAATATCGGTCGGTTTTCACGATTAATTTTTAGAATCCATTTTTTAGAACCTGATGAAGTGGGCGATTTTTGCCAACCAAATTTTTGAAATAATGCCTGATCCATGCTTGAGGTTTCGTGATTATATTGTAGAAAATTATATTGATGATCAATAAAAATGTCTCCCAACCTTATGGGATTGTATGACAAACATCATGTATTGAACAACAAATGCATGCGACTCACTCCACTCCCAATATAAATCAAATTTTTCTAAGGCACATTCCGATACTTTCAAATTTATTGAAATTTTAAAGAAACTGTATGCAAATCTAATCATATATTAAAATCAAGACAGTCGATAGGTACGTAGGTACCTTCAAAAATATTAAACTGAAAAGGTATACCAAGAAAATGCAACGGATTATAGCAGGTATTTTGGTCCTGAATGGTCTCCATTCAAACAAATAGTGGATTGGTTAAAATTCATTCCAAGATATTTCCCAAAGTATAATACCAACATGATTGATTTAAGAGAAAAACCCACAGCAGTCCGATAACAATAGAACTGTATCGTATCGTAATCCTTGCTTCAAAAATATAATGTCTGATTTATACTTATGAGTATTCTAGAACTCAAATGTTTGACTTGTAAAATAATAATTGGTTTCAGTATCTAAATTTCACCTTCTGGTTATTCATACAATACTTGACAGAATTTAAATAAAATTGGGTATATAATTATTAAATACAGTGGTTATTACGTTGCGTGCGATAAAGTTACTTTAAAAAAAGAACTTACGTGGTATTTTAACAATGGAGTTGAAGATATATTCAAAAATTTCTCGATCACTTGGGTTTATATGACACAATAAGAAATTTTTGTAATTTTCTACCTTCTGTTGGAATAGTTCTTTTTCTCCAGTACATCTTTCAGTAAACTTTTTGTTCACAGCTTTTTCCATAATACACTTAAATTTTGATGTAAAATGTAATTCCCATCATTAATGGCATATTTTGAATTTTCAATCCGTCACAGCCGTATGAACAATATGAACATATCACTTAAAGCAATATTTGTATTTGCCCTTTAATTTTAAGTTGAAAATCTAACACAAAAATGTTTGTGTAGACTGTCAACAATTTGACGTCAGTGGATAGGTAGGTATATAAAAAAATCAAGCCCTTTATGTCGTATATTAAAGTAGAGTTTAAACAGCAAATAAAATAAAATAAGGAATAACATAAAATAATATCAGAAATAAGAGCAGACAACATAGGTTAGAGATCACTAGAATAAAATAAGAAATAAGAATGAACCAATGAAATCGCAGATTTTTTGACAATGACAGTTTAGAAAATTTCGTTTTAAGTAAGTACAGTATATAACCTCAACCTTGCTATTTAGGTACTTGTTATTTCATTTATATTTTCCAAAATTTTTAATTTCCTATTAAAATCATTATAGGAAAGTTTTATTTTTGTGAAAATTAAAAAGTGATTGGTTATAAAAACTATACAAACTAATGACAAAATCAAAAATTTTCAGCAGATTTTAGGTTAGAAAACTAGAACTTGTCGAAAGTGTCAATACGGAAAAGATTGGAGAGTAGATTTGGGTCATGCGCAATATCATTTTCCAAATAAAATAAGCGAAAAAGATAAAAGTTGGCCATCTCTTATTCTTATTCTTATTCCTTATTCTAGCTTATTTCCTGTATGAACGCTGTCATTGAAATACATCAAGTGAACATTCTTATTTTATTTTATTTAAGTTGCTGTATAAACTCTGCTTAACATTCAAGCGAACGTTCAAAGTTAACGATCTACGTAGTAGAGATGATCATTTTTACAAAAACAATGGTCACTTTCATCACAACGTTGAGCTACCGGAGCGATCAACAATTTCTCGCTGAATGTGTGTTTTGTCAGCTGATCAGATGTGAGCGCTGTGGTAGCAGTCGCCATTTCTTCAATCAGAACTGGAATTACGCTACCAATCAATGATGCATTGTCATTTATACCAAATATCATGTCTATATAAATGAAAATAAATCGACTGCACCAAATTGGATAACTTTTTCTTTTATGTGCTCGTTACTGTCAGAAGGTTCGTACGTATA
>CAJUYI010000460.1:0-70261 GCA_910591695.1 Galerucella pusilla
AAAATGCAAAAGTAAGTTTTCAACCCCTAAAAAACCTCCCCATTTACACATTTCCACTCAAACTTTGTTTAAATTATTTTTCCTGTGTTAGTTATACCCCAAAGTATACTTTTTTAAGGGTCCCTGGCTGTTACTAATTTTTCCGATTTTAGCCAATTTTTTCCGTTATTGCACTGGCCTATAAGCGTCTGCTCCATATAGAAACAGCGCAAAGCACACTCAACACGAGATAAAACCGACATTTAGACTGGAAACGAGATTGACGCAAGCGACGACCCTGACATCCCATCGGATGAGAGGGAGGTGGTATGAGGCTCTTGCTGAGATGCATTGCTCCTAGACATAGGTACAAATCTATATTGAGACGTTGGATATTATTTGGTTCTAGGAGCTAGTATTTTAAACTCAAATATACCAGATCAGAATTCTAGATATAGTCAAAAGCGATCTTATCGTGTGGGTTCAAAGGTCATTAACCATATGTTTCAAATCAGAAGTCACAGAGGTTTTTTTTTTTCCCCTTCGGAGCCGTCCTTTCGCCGGTACCACCTCAGCCTCCTGGGCTTATTGTGGATACTCCTAGTGTTCTGACTACAACCTATTCAGCCAATCCGTTCCCTGTATTAGCTCATACAGGTTCTTAGCTGGTTGATTGTAGAAGTCTTCTGGAGTCATTTGGGTTCTACCATAAAGTTTCTGCCTTCTGTGGTCCAGCGACTCACAGTTGCATAGTATATGCAGAGCTGTTTCGGTATCCTTTTTGCATCTTCTGCATGTAAGGTCTCCGTTGTACAGCCCCATTTTGTTTAGGTGCTCCTTTGTGGGAAAGTGTCCCGTAAGTAGCCCCGTAGTGGTGCGCAGTTTGTTCCTGCTCATTGAGAGCAGTTCTTTCGTTACTTTTTCTGATGGTTCTTTTATGAATTTCTTCCCATGTATTTGCCCAGTCGTATTCTTCCAGTATTTCTTGTGTTGTTCTTTCAACCACCCTTTTAACCATGACCTGGTTAAGCATCTGGGGATGCCCACAGCAGGTTCGGGTCCGTTCATCAGAGTTGACGATCCTACTCTTGCGAGTTCGTCAGCTTTTTCATTGCCTGCGATTCCTTTATGACCTGGTACCCACTCCAGTGTTACACTGTTCCGAGTCGCCAGTCTTCTAAGTTCTTCGCCGCATTCCCATACTAGCCGAGATGTCACCCTATAGCTCTGAAGTGCTTTAAGGGCGGCTTGGCTGTCGCTGTAGATCCTGATCTGCCTGTTGTTGTAGGCTCTCATACTGTTAGCCCTTGCACACGCAAGTATTGCATAAACCTCTGCTTGGAATACAGAGGCGTATTTTCCTAGCGAGACGATTCCTTCATATTTGCTCGTCTTGCTGTATATGCCCGCTCCGGTGCCGAGTTCATTTTTAGATCCGTCTGTATACCAGATCAGTTCATTCGCTCTACTAAGTGGTGGTGCGTTCTCTTCCTCAAGCTCCTTTCGATCTTTGATAACAATCTCGAAGTTCTTGCGAAAGATATATTTGGTAGTCATTTGGTCTGTTGGCATTTTGAAAATGTCATCACCCACCTTCCTTATCTCTGTGTGTCCTCTCCCATGTGCCACATCATGGTCTAGTGCTTTTTCCAGTCGGGTTAGTGCTGCCCTTGCTTCACACATTATGACATAATGTAGTGGAGGAAGGTCTAGCATTGTTTCCAGCGCCGCTGTAGGAGTAGTCCTCATTGCCCCTGTAATGCCAGTGCATGCAAGTCTTTGCACCTTGCTTAGTTTTAGCATAGCAGAGGATTGTCTGGTCTTTGGCCACCATACCAAAGATGCATATGTTATCCTGGGAATGACAACCATTTTGTATAGCCAGTGTACCATGCTGGGTCTTAGTCCCCATTTAATTCAATGCCGTAAGTACGTCTGGCAACCATGAAGGTCACCTCCGCTTTCTTGATCACGTGCTGGAGGTGTCGGTTCCAAGTTAAGCCTGGGTCTAGGACAACCCCAAGATATTTTACTTCATCCGACAGTCGTATTGGTTCACCTTGAAGCGTCAGAGGGCCAAGTCCTTCCCTTTTCCTTCTTCTGGTGAACGCAATTATCTGTGTTTTCGAAGGGCTAATACGTAGCCCTTCTTTTACAGTCCAGCCTGTTACTGCATTTAAAGCCATCTGGAGTCTGTCTCTGGTTGTACTGTTGTATTTACCTTGGGATAGAATTACCAGGTCGTCTGCATATCCTATGGTGTTGAATCCTCCTCTGTGTAGGGTTCTGATGAGCCCGTCCATGACCAGGTTCCACAGCAGCGGGGATAGTACTCCCCCCTGCGGACAGCCCCTGGTTGCACATACGGCCATTGTTTCCCCCATCAGAGTTGATTCTATGAGCCTGCTTCTGAGCATGCAGTCTATCCACCTGCAGCTCGTGGCATCGATCCCTAAATTCCTCGTCGCCTTAGCTATAGATTCATAGGAGGTGTTGTCAAAAGCTCCTTCTATATCAAGAAAGGCTGCCAGCAGCACCTCTTTGTTTTCCAGCACGTATTCAGCCCTTTTTATGAGTTGATGTAATGCTGTTTCGGTTGATTTTCCCTCTCTGTATGCATATTGATCTTGGTGTATTGGTCTTGAAGCCATTATACCATCTCTAATATGTCTGTCGAGAAGTTTCTCAAGAGTCTTTAGCAAAAATGACATTAGACTGATTGGTCTCAGAGCTTTAGCCGTGTCCTGTCCAGATTTTCCAGGTTTTGGTATAAATGTAACTCTGATGCGTTGCCAGGTTCTTGGAATATGCCCCAGAGCTAGGCTGGCTCTGAGCAGTTCACTTACCCTGTTGTGCAGTGTATTTCCTCCTTTTTGGAGTAGGATAGGATAAATCCCGTCTGGTCCCGGTGATTTATATGGTTTGAAGCTGTTAATAGCCCATTCTGTCTTTTCCGCATCTACCACTGCCTTCGCTGTTCGCCAGTCTATCCTGGATGCCCAACGTGGTCTATCCAGTTCTGTCGCTGGAGAGTTCTGTGGCGGAATGGTGGGTATTGATCCAGGGAAGTGTACCTTGAGTAGCTCTTCCAAGGTTTCTTTACCATTTTCAGTATATTGTCCGTTATCTTTTTTGATAGCGTGTATAGTCTGATTAGGGTCCTTGGAGAGAATCTTCTGCAGTCTGGCACACTCATGAGTCTGTTCTATCTCCTCACAGTGCCTCCTCCAGGAGTCTCTCTTGACTTTCCTTACCAGTTTGTTGTATTCAGTTAGGGCCCTCTTATAATCCGTCCATTCTTCTGAATTTTCTTTAGATCTATTAAATTTCTTCCTTAACTGTCTCCGTTTTTCGGCAAGTTCATTTGTCCACCAGGGCACATTCCTGTTGGATTTCTTCCTTACCGTTGGGCAGTTGTTTTCAAACGCTGAGATAATTGCTTCCTGTGTTAGGTCTGCTGCTATCTCTAGGTCAGTCACAGAGGTTACCAAAATGTGAGTTTACAAATATACCCGGAGAAAATAATGATGGTTGATGTTTCCTGTACACTGGTTGACGAATTTCCACTTTTTCGTTTATTCTCGAAATAATCTGCCAGATTAAGAACTATTTTTTTTTTGCTTGAGGATGCAAAATACCGGAAAATTGCTTCTTAATATTTATATTGACACTTTAAATTGTCAAAGTCACAAAGCTGACAAGGGCCGAATTCAGAAACGTCACTACTACTACACTCCCTTTACACTCAAATCGCGACTCGTTTGAGAGTGAGTGGAACTCACTCTCAATTTTGGTATTCAAAAACCATGTAGGTTGAGTAACTCATGTAAGTAGAGATTGTAGTGCACTAGTTTCTGTTTCGAGCTGTCAGCATTGTAATTTTTGGTTTATTTGAACTAAATTTGACAATTCATATTATATTAATCATTTCCCTTGTGTATCCATACCCCGAATAAAGATAACCTCCAAAATTATATTAAAAACTGTATCATTCATTGAATGAATATGAGCGAACAAAAGAAATATATAATACCAAGTGAAAAAATATATTTAACGGAGTTAGTGGCTCAATATGAAAATATTATAAAGTGTAAGAAAACGGATTTAGTGAATGCATCCGGAAAAAAAGAAAACGTGGGCTACAAAATTCAATTCTGTACCGGATCACACAAACGTAAGTAACTTCAAAAAGCATGGGAGAACATAAAATGCAGAAGGAAAAAGGAGCTATCAAAAGAAAAACAGCAGAGAATGGCACCTGGCGGTGGAATTATTAAAGCACCGCCTAATGATGATGCTACCGATGTCATCTTAGATTGTGTAGTCATCGAAATAAAAGATGTCATTGATAGCGACGTGGCTATGCTAAGCCTCATATGTTTTCTCTAAATTTCAAATTTGTTCATATTCTTCCTCTGCTTTACAGATACAACAAGGAGCTCTCTTTTGATAAAAGGGCAAAAAGGGAGTCTGTGATTGATACTGGCAGCACGTGTAGCCCGGTTGAAGAAACTTGAGAAGCAAGATGAAGAATTTCACATGATGCGAATGGAAAATGAGAGACAGTTACTTGCTGTCCGGTTAGAAGCTGAAAAGTGGCAGCTGAAAGAATTATTTTAGAACACAACAAAAAACAGTTCATGGAATAATGTATATTTTTATTGATATAATAATAAAACTTAAGTACTAGTCAATATTTCAATTCATAAAATGCCTGTGAATGAATTTGACTATTAATTTTACTTACCGTGGAATAGGCAAATAAATTTCATCATCTTCGACATATTGAATAAACTCGTATAAATCAGCCATTTAAATACAATAAATTGGAAATCAATTATGAAAACCTTTATATACGTCGTTATTAATTGCTTCAAACACAAAAATATGAGGTTATGTTGATAATGTAGGGACCAACTAGTTACCCTCAAAATAAACTCATTTATACACTACAATTGTAGTGTCGATTTGAGTTTTTGTTGTTTCTGGATTCCAAATTGAGCATGAGTGTCGATTCGAGTACAGATTGATTATAAATTGAGGGTGAGTGACGTCTATGAATTCGGCCCTTGAATAAAAACTTCGCTGGTGAAAGACTTTTTAGAACCGCTGAAAACTGAATACATGTCATTTTTTCTTCTGTCAAAATTGCATGAGTCTGTCTTATTCATCTTACGGATTTTATTTCGAAGTTATGATTAACCGCAATAAAAGAAAAGAAAAACGGTGGGTATGTCTTTGTTGAATCGTATGACCCGCATGATGAGACTGCATTTGATTATAACACCAATTAGTAGCGAGACCTTTTCGTCAGAATTATGGTACAGTATAAATTGTTTATGCTGTAATAGGATATTTTCCTATGAGCGGAAAAAATTAAAAAAGAGTCGGAGCAGGTACTTTGTGGTACTATTATGCCAGAAATCAATATTTCACACAAATAAATTAAACCAGTGGTTTTTTATTAACTTAACAAAAATGGTAATTTTCAAATATTTACTCAGCGCGGGAAAATATGTGAGTTTATTGTGACGTAAGAGGTCTCGCTGCTTGCTTGTTTCTTATAGGCCAGCTCAGGTGGGCGGCCGCAGGTCGAGCCGATGGTTCCGATTCGGCTGGTCAGTGATCTTGTCGCTCGGGATGCGGTAGGCGGAGCGACAAGATCACTGACGTCATAAAAAATCAGCGCGTTTTGGCGCGCTATTTAAATATAAAATTTTTAAAGTTGGTTTTGGCAACTTTCCCGCTTAGTAAAAAATTTGAAAAAAATTTGGAGTACTTAACTGAGGCCAGACAATCTTCTAATGGTGTTTAAAAAAAATTGTCAAATACCCTATTGTCGCTGCGACTTTGACTTTGTTGTCCTTCAATCCTGAAACGCCTCTTATCATTGGTAATACAATTTTAACATGTTGGTCATTGTCTGTCTGGAGACGGTTTTCCAGTATTCAATAGGATCAACTGTTCGACCATTTTTCCAAAGTTGACATCCTGTATAAAAAAGCCATATATTATCTCAACTTAATTTAGTTAAATTATGTATATACAATGACCAGTCACACTTAACTGCTCTTCATGGCGATTGAATTATCGGAAACCCTGTCGGCAATAAAAATTACAAATTAAAATATCAACCAATTATTCATCGCAAAACAGTTGACCAGTTTATGTACCTGATCTAATAGCAAGAGGTATTCAAGGATATTTTTCAATGCGATGGTTCTTATGTAACATATGTGTATGTTATGTTGGGATCGTATCATCCTGTATTGAATTCGAATTCCATTATTGTTGGTTTACTACTGGTATGTGAAGTTAGACAGGTACCACACACTCTTCGGTTTGTTTAAATATTTAAGGATTAATAAGTTGATTGTGATCTTTGAAAAAGTTGTTCTTACTCGGTATACAAATTATTTACAGTTCGTTGAATTTTAGTTGCGGTTTCTTATGAATTTTCATTTATAAAGTGGGGTTTTTATCAAGTGACACTCTTTTAAAATTCAATTATGTGGTGATTATGTTTGTGTGAATATAACAGGTAGATATTTTCTTTGTTGATATATTTAAATATACTTTTTATTATATTTTTATACGACAAATTGTATGTTTTTAGAAAAAAAACATCACTTACTACTTCCTTGGATTTTATTTTTGATTGAATATTGGCTAAAATTACTTTCCAACTATGAACTTTCGTAAACAATATTCCGAAAAGAGGAGAAATTTATTAAAAATTCATTCATTAACGTATATTTTTTTCAAATCTATGAAGCATAACTATACTAAAACAGTTTTATGTCTCCGAATTCACTTTAGAAAACTGTGGCATATAATATTATACGGGTATATCATAGCCAAACAACCCTTCTATAACATTGTGGTGTGGAATGATATTTTTACTGCTTTATATATTTCTTCCACTTCTTTCGGTCAGTTTTTTAGCTTCAGTATAGGTGAAACATTCTCCTTTGTTTTTGCCCAGTGCCATCTAATGATAAAAAAACAAGAAAAAATAACTTTTGCAACTAACAATAGTATTGATGGGTGTCAGCTAGGGACCAAAAATTGTTTAAAATCTAATTAATCTTGACAACGGTAGCTGGAACACTACCGAAACGTCGTATTAAAAATATAAAAACATAATATTGTGGTTCGATTCCCAAAAAAAAGAAAAAAAAAGAATAAGTAATGCCACAAGGAAAATACAGAAGATATTAATGGGGAGATTAACAATCATAAATTAAAATATCTTAATTATTAATAGCTCTTGTTAATACACTTGTTGGTTAAATAACTATTAATGTTCACTTGATATTTACAAAGTCTTCCGTTGACTGTAACAGTTAGCCAAATAACCCCAATGTAGACAACCACTTAATTCACGATTAAGTTCATTTTTCTCTTTTCAAAGAATATAAATGAAAGATTGTTTTTAAAAACGGTTTTTTTTGCTATCATATCAAAAATTTTAGCAATTGATCCTCAAAAAAATATATTTAGGATTACTCGGTACGAATCTTGTAACTCTCGCCCTCTATGGGTGTCAAAACAAATTCATTTCAGCGTCTACACGAGAGGCTAATTAAAGAAAGGCTTTCACCAATCAGAGTGTATCGGTCGGAATGGAGCTGTAATGAGAGAAGAGTTTAGATTATTATATTTGTAATGGGAATTATTGAAAAAATTCAAAAACACCAAATATTTTTTCGGGAAGTGGAAGTAAAATGATTGAGATGAATAAATAGTTAAGGGGAAGGAAAATAGAAGAAGAAGGTATACAATATATCAACATCGCTTCCCGATAAACTGACACAGGTCAAAGTGTAACTATCCATAATAATATCGGAAAAAAAGAAAAAAAGAAAAAAGTAAAAAAAAAATTCTTCATTCATACTTTTTATTTTGATTTTAAATATTTTTGTAGGTAAGTTTTGAATTTCTTCAGAGAGTGCATTAAAGAATCGAATACCTAGACCCTGATACTTGTTTATTCTTACTCTTGTTGGGACAATTTGATGTTTTCCCCTAGTATCATAATTATGTATGTCTGCATGACTTGTGAAGTGATTTCTATTATTTTTCACATAATTTAAATTTTCATTTACAATTAAGGAGAACAAACTCTTATGGGGCTACTATCTAACCACTAGGCAACGCTGTTTTTTATCAGTTTTATCGAATAGAAGGTTAAAAGCTGTATGTATGTGTTACGGTGAATATACACTCTTGGGAAATGTACACTTTTTCACCGTAAAATGTGTGCATTTCCCAAAAAGTTAGGTAAATATTATGAACTGAATATAATGTATATATACATTTCCCAGCAAATATGTACTCTTGCCTTCACGTTTTGGTGAGTGTATACTCTTACCTTCATGTTTTAAGAAAAGTTGGAAAACAAATAAATTAAATAAAAATAAATTGAAAATGTTGCAGTAAAATAGAATTCATGTATTCAGAGCAAAAAGTGATAAGTACATTATTGCTTGAGAGTAATCGGTATTTACTCGAAAGCAATAATGTCACGTTTCTGCTCGTAATACATACAACATTTTTTCTGCAATCACTTAATTGTAACTACTAAAAACAAATATAACGTAGAATTCATAATAGTTACTTATGTAAAAGGGTATAAATAGATGTTTATGCCCTGAGGGCGACGTCTTACGAAGCCGAGGGCCTCTGGCCCGAGGGTTTGTAAGTCGCCCGAGGGTATACACATCTGTTTATGCCTACGGTACATGCAAAATTTTAAGTCATACTAGTTCATTATTGCAATCCAATCTCAATACAAATCAGTGTTTTAAAAAACTTTTATGTCATACTAGTTCATTAATGTGTTTTTATTGCTTATTTACCAACTATCTAATGTCGTACTTCATGCCCGTGCGGGCATAAAGTTCACTTTATGGCCCACGCGGGCATAAAGAGAAATAATTTTTTGTTTTTGTATTCAATACCCATGTCGTAAGCTTCGACTTTTTAGATTTACAGTTGCTTTCTTTGCTTTTTCAATAATTTCGTCAGGAATTCCAAAATCTCCGTTCATTTTGACTTCTAACTTCGACACATATAAAATGTATTGTGCTATTATGACATTTACGTTTGTCAACATTCACCTATTAATTCAAACCGGATTTTTTAAAACCCTGATTTGTATTGAGATTGGATTGCAATAACGAACTATTATGGCATAAAAGTTTGTATGTACCGCAGGCATAAACAGATGTGTATACCCTCGGGCGACTTACAAACCCTCGGGCCAGAGGCCCTCGGCTTCCTAAGACGTCGCCCTCAGGGCATAAACATCTATTTATACCCTTGGTACATAACTAACTATTATGTCATACTAGTTCATTATTGTGTTTTTATTGCTCAGTTACCAACTATCTAATGTCGTACTTTTCAATGTGATTGTAGAAAAAAATATGTATAGTAAATATAATTTCTTCCTCTTATTTTTTTTCAAGTTTAATTTCGAACAAGAAATGTTAATCGCACTACTTTAGTGATGAATGCATTGTAATGCACACTAGGTTATTCAAGGAGGGGAAGGAAATATTATCATTGGATTAGCCGCTCCCCTTCTCGAATCACGTGATATGTGTGTTACAAAGTATTGGATATTTTTCAAAAATGGGAAGGGTAAATGCATTCAATACTTTGTAACGCGCATATAAAAAATTAATCAAGAAGGGGAAGGGTAATTTCAATGATTATATTCCCTTCCCCTTCTTGAATATATTAATGTTCATTACAAAGAATTGGATATCTTTTAAGGGGAAGGGAAAATCTAATGATTATATTTCCTTCCCCTTTTTCTCACATTTACCAAAACGACATGGTCATTGTGAATTAAAAGTACATTTCCCTTCTTTGAATTTGTAAATGTTAGTTATGAATGCACATTACCCAAACGATGAGGCAAATATGCACATTTACCGGAAAATGTGTACATTTGCCGCAATATCTAGTTTGAACGTAACATATGCAAGTTATAAATAAGAGCATAGGCGTGTGCAGACTTTTTTATTAGGGGGGCCAAATATCAAATCGGAATCTTTTGATTATCATTGAAAGAACGTTAAAATTTGAAAATTATAAAATGTTTTTAAAAGATTGATATTTTGAGGAATTGGGGTGGACCATTGCCCCCTGCCCCCCCTGGAAACACGCCTATGAATAAGAGCAAGAAAAAGTACACTATTTAATAGTTTTTAATAGTTATATCTTTGAGTGATAGGTACATTGGTCTCTCAAGGGTTGAATGCAGGGAGGTGCATTTTTAGTTTTTCAATTAGGGAAAGGGGAAATAATCATTATATTCAACCTTCACCTTCTTGTTAAATAATGACTACTTTGTGCCCCTACGTAAATTTACCGTAAATTCTTGCTGAAATTTTCATTCAGTCCTCAATTAAAATATATAACATATATCTCGAAATCCCAAGATGCAGAGTAGATTTCAATCTGTAGTCGCGGGTCAAATTGAATGGTAAAGAAGCTGTGTACGCTTCAATTGAAATTTACCGAGAATTCTTGCTGAAATTTTCATTTTCTAAACTGTCAACGACTCACTCAGTCCTCAATTAAAATATATAACATATATCTCGAAATTATATGATGCAAAGTAGATTTCAATCTGTACTCGCGGGTCAAATTGAATGGTAAAGTAACCGAGTATACAGGGTGTCCCTAACAAGAGTCACTGATTTCAAACATAAATGCCCAGCTTATTAATTGCTCCAAAGATATGGGGTCTTCACTAGTTTCACTAGTTTATCAAAGAGATTTTTTTAGGCTTGGCTGGAATTTCATCCCATCAACACAGGGTGTTTTACTAATGTTGGTCAAATTTAAAGGGGAAAATATTTATTATTTTAAATGGAACACCCTATAATTTTTGATCTCATTCGAAAGAGCAATCATTTCCCTTTCCAAAAATGTACAGTTTTCTATCTTTTGTTTAATCAATAACAAAGATATTCGAGGTTTCATGTAGTTGTACATTTTTTAATTACGTGAGTAATTGCCAACAAATCTGACAAACAGTTTATTTAGAAAGAAAACATGATAACATTATTCAATACATATGAAGAAGGAAGAACAAAAAAGTTACAATAAATGCTGCATATGCCTACCCTCTTCGTTTATGCATAACTGTAAATGAAATTTTAAATTTTCAAATGAATTTTCTAACATTTCTTGCGGAATGTTTTCAATAATGTTCCTGATATTATTTTTTAGTTCTGCTGAATTGTTAGGCTTGGGATTGTAGCACCTATCCTTCACATATCTCCAGAGAAAAACATCTGGAACCGTTAATTCAGGAGACCGCGGTGCCCATTCAATCGGTCCAGCTCGACCAATCCACTTATCATTAAAAAACGTTTTTAATGAATCTCGTGCTATTAACGAATAATTTGGTGGTCAAAATTACTGATTTTGTTGTTATGCGTCAAACGGTCACAGCATGAGTTGATTTAAGGCATCCAAATACGTTCATATGAAATTACTAATTAAAAATGTACTACTACATGAAACCTCGAATATCTTTGTGGTTAATAAAAAACTATACATTTTTGGAAAGGAGAAAATAAAAAAATAATACATATTTTCTCCTTTCAATTTGACCAACATTAGTAAAACACCCTGTGTTGATGGGATGAAATGCCAGCCAAGCCTAAAAAAAATCTCTTCGATAAACTAGTGAAACTAGTGGAAGCCCCATCTCTTTGGAGCAATTAATAAGCTGGGCATTTATAATTAAAATCAGTTACTCTTATTTGGGACACCCTGTATAATACACCACTTAAATTCATACGATGTGTCAATTTTCAAAAGATATATTCATATAGTATTTTCTCGAAGCACCCTGTATCCTGTATATACTGCTAATTATGAACTTTTTTCATGTTATTGCAGCTATTAAAATCTATAAAAACTTTTAACGTTTATAATTAAAATTAAGGTGACATCAAAATGTCCTTCAAAAAAATTATTATTAAAAACCCGTGCGAGTTTGTAATCGGATTTCGAGCGACACATGGGCTTGATTTACATTTTAATGACACATTGCAATGTAATGTAATATCAAAAGTATATAATCAATACATCGTGAACGTTTAATTTTTGCAAACAGGAACTATAAAAAAAAATCGTTACAATTGATGACCCATTAAGTGCCATATAAAGGGCGGCATTTTCCGTAAACAGATTGCGAAAATTCTTTTAGCGACATACGATTTACACAAGTACGACAAGGGAAATATGAAAGAGAGAGAAGAATAATTGTACGCATTCAGCTGTTGCCAAATGAATAAAAAAAAGGAAATATGTGCAGAAAAAAATATTTTATTAAAAAAATGAGGTTTGTTACATTCTTGTTACATTATTGTTTCAAAAGAAAAATATTGAAAACTTTAAAACCACTTTGGTTAAAAGTACGAGAAAATTAGTAAGGGACTTCCATCACTCAACTATTCCGAATTCGTCAGCGCCTTCAGTTTCAGGGTTTTCATTAAATGAGCATTGTAAGGAAGAAAAAAACTCATGATGAACAGGAGGCACATAAGGTAGTAATGATTTGACATTATCTAGTTTCTTTTTTGATATTTTTATTGGTTCCAAGTATTTTGGGCGTAATTCAGGAAGCAATGTCTGGGTGGGAAGTCCTTTTTTAATGATAGAGACTGTTTTGTAGTTGTCATTGACGGCATATTTCACGTAAATTACTTTACTGTTATCAGGTTTAAAATGAAATGAAAATGCACCACAGAAATTAAGGTTTTCGTTGTCTTCCGTACGCAGATTTTTTTTTGGATGTTAGTTAGGATGGGTAGGAAATTCAGAAAATCACTTTGATTCATAATAGTCAAGTTAAAGGGCTGTTTTATATTCGATTCTCTTATAACTTGGTGCCAATCACTTGGGAGTAGTTAAGTGGGGCATACTTTTTGTGACGCTTTTCGATGAGAGCAAAATCTCTGTCTACATTCTACATTCTCTTATCTCCACCTGCTTTTGGTAGTTCGTTTGGGGGAATTAGGTCCAGGTCTTTTTGTCTTGGCTGGGCCCTCACTATCTTCACTTGTCATATCATTTACATCAGACTCCTAGAATATAAATGCAATAGTATAACAAGCTACTAATTTTTTACATTAGAATGCTCAAGTGCAAAACTGTGACAAGCCACATTATTTAAAAAAAAGCTTACCTGCTGATTATTAGGTTGATTTTCATTGTCACTAGGACTATAATCCTTATCGAGATCACTGTCATCTACGGGTGATTCTACATCATCACTAAAACTGCTCATTTCTTTACTTTATAGCAAAACACTACAGCACGAACTAATCGGTATCCGCCATTTTCTGTGGCTTGTCACTATTCAACACAAATAGTCTCTGAAAAGTAGAGAGTTGCCACAACATGATTTCTGGATTGTGGCGGCATTTATTGGCAAATAGCTGAGCTCTATGTCAAGTGGCTTGTTATATTATTGCATTATTCTATTACATAGTAAAATAGATTTTGAAAAATGTGTGGCTTGTTATTGTTTAACATTAATGCCTTCAATTGTTAAGTCGAAACAATGTATAGAAATTATTTATTACAGATTGTAATTTGTCCAAATTTTTTCTTGAACTATATCATTTTATTCTTATTTGTGTTGATCTCTCTTATTTTCCAAAATACAATAATATTACCAATCTCGCGCGATTTTCTCCCACTAAATATGGCGTTATCCCGTGTTAAAACTCAAATGCAAATTTATTTATTCCTTAGAAAGTACCAAACATTCTAAGCTTGCAACGCTGATTCCATATCCCATTGGTAGCTGGAACTGAACACACGCCAAACGCTGACTGCGAACAATTATTATTCTCTCTCTTTTATGTAGTTTTTCTCATATTTTCCTTGTCCTACTTGTGTAAATCGTATGACTCGAATAGACTTTTCGCGATCTGTATGTTGTTATAGACCAGTAGTGGACAACCTTTTTGTGAGCTGTACCACCTTTAATAATTGCACAGCAATTCAAAAACACTGCACCTAGGAGATTACTAGTTAGAAGAGCGACAAGTTAAAGCATGCAGATGTCCTAGAAATTCCTGCGGAAAATGGGATTAGAGGAGTTACAAGTCTCTGAGAACTTCCTCAGGAACTAAGTAGAAGTTAGGGGGACAATGGAGCTTTAAGGTCTCAGTGAATGTCACCCCAATATACATATATGCCACTTTCGTTTCCAAAAACTTTTTGTGTCCCATTCATTTTCATAACGAAATATTTAACATTGCCCAATTTTATGATGAAAAGTAATTTTGTTTTGGTGAATTTGGTCCAAAATTTATAGCAGAAACTAAAACAAGTGTTCCTCGCCCATACCGACTAGTTCCTTTGTACCAAGAAAAACAGCATGTCATAAAAGACCACTAGTGATCTATTCTAAGTCGGCTGCGTATTGGACGACTCGCATTGAAATGTTCGCTGTAGGAGAACAGAATTCGCCTCGCTCAACTCATGTAAACAAACACCACACGTGATCTATCTAAGTCGTCTGCGTAAATATACTATACTATAACAAACGTAGTTTATCAAGTTCTTATTATTTGGTTATCGCGTTGTATAACAATGGTTTCAGTTATTATTTAATAACAAACGTTGATGACGCTTCACGGTTAGTAAAATAGTACCCACAGTTACTACATTCAACTTAGTGCTGCTGCTGCACACTAGAAAAATGTGAATATATGTTACGTACCAAGCCCGATATTGTACAGAGCCGGCTCTGTACAAGCAATTTTGTATCAAGTCCAGGAGGGGAAAGAGAAGCAAATTTTGACTTGGTACAAAATGACCTGTACGAAGCGGACTTGGTACAAAATCGCTTGTACAGAGCCCGGCTCCGTACAATATCGGGCTTGGAACGTAAGATATACATATTAAGATATAATTGCTAACTCACCTTTCTTACATAAGTTGAAGGTAGCAATGGACCTGGGTACTAAGCCACTCACATCCCAAGGGCAATAAAGAGGCATATTCACTAGCCCAAGAAGAGGCACGATTTGATCCCATTCGTCCAGAAATTTTCTGTTGTATAGCGAAAGCGATGCAAAAAGCAAATAGCAGTATTTGGATAAAACAGTCTAAAGAACTGTGGAAGACGCCTGGAATGAGTCAGGCCGATAAAGAATTGATAGTTTTACATACATCCATACTGAGGTGAATGGATTGTGGTGTGGTGAGCTAGCGTAGAAAAGTAGATAACCACAAACTGTAATTAGTGTGAAGGCATCTACATTTTTATCACTTAATAACTTCTATTAATATCACAAACATATTTAAGTTGTCTGTCTTGGTTTTTCACAGGAACAATAATATATAGATATTATTAAGTGGGTTGAATGTAGATAGCTGTACATTAAATACAGTTTCTGATTTCCTAGTTTTCTACCTCATACCTACTTTTCAACAAGTGCCGCTGTCGCACCACAATCGATCCACCGCAGTATGGAAGTATGTAAAACCATCAATTTTCCTTCGCAAGCAATTCTTCTCCCATATTCCACCGGATATATCTAGTTTAATTCCCTTAGGGTTTCTTTTTTAGCGTTTTCTGCTTGTTGCACTGTTGCGCACTATAATGCACCTTTCGGGTGTATCGTTTTCCGGTTACCTTTTTGGTGCGAACATTTTCAGTGTTGGAGTTTTCTGCTTCGTCTACTTTGCTCTCAGTGCGCACCTAGGGCAACTTAATCGACACTGCCTCCGGTAGACGGTGCATTAGTTCCAGTGCAAATATGGCTAATAACAGCAGATGTTTACTTACTTTTTGTGAAGAGTTTATAGAATCCTCTCCATCTGCTAGTGGTGATAAAATACAATTTTTGACCAAAGAAAATGTCGAAAAATAAACCACGAATTGAGGGTTATGTGGAACAAGTTGGAAAACATTATATTTTCGGTTTCCATCATTAATGCGTATTTTTATTAAATATTGTAATTTTATTTTTTTATATTCTATTATTACTACTATTAGATTAGGAACTAAGACAATTTCTATTTATTGCTTCTGTAGAGGTCATACCATTCGTGCTTTCTATGTATATTGTTGTTGCTTTATTTTTATTAGTCTTTTATAGTTGTTATGTTGTTATTTGTAACTTATTCATGGACATTCCAATGAACAAAATGCCAATAATCTCAACGAAATATTTTCATAGTTGAAATAAATAAAACCAAAATTCATACAACATACTTTTATTGCCATCATTTGCATATTATTTTGTAGTTTTTTTTTACAAATGGAAATACCGGATAGTCGCAAATTACCTTCAAAACAGAATGTAAAATATTTACAGGGTCGGCTCTAAAATAATTCCAAATTACACTTAATTATCTATTTAAAATTTATATTTAGGTATAGAAAATATTAACATTTTCACTTTCATTTAATGTAATGTTTCTAGTTAACTGAGCCAAAACAACATGTTTAAAATCGGAAGAAAAATCTCCTCGTAACAATAATAGTTTTTGCATATAAACTTGAATCGAAAAATAAGTTAGGTTAGTATGTATACATTTTGACGGTCATTTAAACCTTTAATTAAGCAAATATATAAGACGAAGCATTAAATACAGCGATATATTCCAATATAGTATTGTTAAAGCATGCACCGTATATAGTTGGTAGGGTTATAAACTTTATGTGGAATACAAATTATTTGATATTATTTGACAAACTTTGAATACTCCGCTGTATTTAACGCTTCGTGCTATAAGTTGCTGTTTATAGTCAATGGAATTCATGGTAAATATCTTCTTTGTTTAGTATCTGGAATTTTCTTCTTTGTTATTATTTAAGACATCGCAGTCTTCTAGGAAGTGAATATAAATAACCTATACTATAGATAAGCGTTGAGAGAAAAATTATCTACATACGTTTTTTGTCTAATTTGCTTTTAAAAAAGTACTAAAAAGGACTAAAGCTGTAGGATTTGAACATCATTATTTGTGTAAATCAATGTCGAATGGTCTAATATATTATAATAAAATGTATCAATAGCGGTAAGCGGCAATCAATCATCTCGAATACCAACCTGTTAATTGCCTTATTTAGAATCAACAATCTATGGCAGTTTGGTTTAAAATACGCTATGAAGCGTACAACACATGCACCTTTACAAATAACAAGGTTATATCCGCACTTAAATTTAGCAGAAAATTGTTATTATTATTACTAGCATAAAGAATTAGTGATGGGAACTTCTAAAATTGCTTTAAAAATGTTCAGTGACAACAGATATTCTTTTTCTTGAAAATATTACTACTTTGTAAGTTGGTACTTATTTACTTGTTTTTTAAAAAAGCTTTATTTGAAACTGTGGCCTGTGGGCATACAAATTGGAATATATTAACAATAATTTCAATGTTACTTTTTATCGCTGATTATTGCATTGAAAAAACATTTTACTGCACGCAATATGAAAAAATATTTAAAAATGCCTTTAGATACACTGTAAAAACTACAACGTACTTTGAACATATTTATTGTTTAAATAAGCCAATGTTCAGTTGGTTTCCTGTTCATATGACGTTACCCAGTACTTGTGACAAAAACTTTGACCCTAAGAGACATGTCTAAATAGCAAATAAAATAATATGAAGTACAAATATATTTCCATATTTCAATAATTTGTTTAATATACCTAACATGCATACATCGTCAATATTATCAAATTAACTGTAAATTTTTAGAAAAGAAAAAGATCCATCTCAGAAGTGGAAATGTTTATTTGTTTTTATTCATTTTTCTGATTGATATTTTGTTTCAGATTAGACCATGGGTCTAGGTGGTTACCATACTAATAGAGCGGAGTTTCTCTCCGATGAAGCAATTCTAAAGTACAGCAGAAATGGAGGATGTTTTGTCACTACGAAGAAGGCCATAGGTTTTGTGGTTTTCGCTTTGATATCTTTATTGATTGTAATTTTAATTATGTATTATTATGGACCGACAAAAACGAATGAAACAGTGAGTTACCAATCATATAAATTAATAAATAAAATTAATATTGCTTAAGTAAAAAAGAAAATTGATACTTCACAAATATCAAGGTTATGTTTAGCCTTAAAATAATTCAAACCAATCCGATGTGATGGTAAATTAATTTCAATTTCGCGAGGGAACAAATTATTGTCGAGGGTTTAGTTTGGTTTTGTAGATTGGGATAACTGAGCGTTTTGTTGTAGTGTGATCAGTAGCTATGACAATCAAGATGAACGCTATTCGTTATAAAGTTGATGTGGTTCTTTTGCTTTATGGCAAACAAGAAGAAAATTTAGCTTTATCAGGCAATAACAATTTCCAAAAACATTTTAAAATGCAATAATCATGACAAAGGGAGAGCTTTCAGCATTTTCATTGCACACTACTTTTAGTAAGATTTAAAACACTATGATTGGAATTCTGGAAGCAGCTATTCCATCAGCTTGTTGGTACATTTGAAATTTTTAAGTTTTTGGAGGCGTTGACTGCATCTTCTGGGAGCTGGAACCTTTGACTACAAAAAAAACGTCTAAATGTAGCTCTCTCTCTCTCTCTCTCTCTTTATCGACGTTGCCACATTTATAAAAGTCCATTTACTCAAAATCACAACCTTCATTTTTCTTGGTTGAAGCAGATCATTGGTTACTTTATCGAGAAGGCCAAGAAAAATGATTGAAGAGACTATACAGAGTGGGAAAGGTGAATGCAGTGATGGGTAATGTTAATAACCACCTATGTTTATTAACCAGTTTTTAGCGTTGATTAACGCTAAGTTAAAAATTGTTTGAAATTAACCACGGTTAACAATTTAGGCTGCCAGCTGCCACTTAAGAAAACCTTTTTCCGGCATTTTCTAGCCCGCGGTCATCAGGAGTTTGGGCAGTAATTTTTCCAGGTCTATTAAATAGCATTGCGCACACTCCTGACGTCCGCGACTGTCGATGACTTCTGAATCCTGGAGCTTTTACTTACATCTCAAATAAGCTTAAATTATGTTAAAAGTTTTGTAATATTGGGCAGAGCACAAATATCTAATAAAAAGTTTGTTTTGGTTGAAAATTTTGATAGTTAATAACATGGAGACTAGATATATAGTCTCCATGGTTAATAACTTGTTATTAATCAATGACCGGTTAACAAAATTATTCACCGGTTAATACCCATCACTGGGTGAAAGGAATGGATATTTTTTCTTCTCCTTTTAAAAAAATTAACCAAAATAAGGTTATGATTTTGAAGAAATTTACAGTTTATACTTTTATAAATGTATCGGTAAAGAGAGATTCATTTAGACGTTCCTTTTGACCACCCAGTACAATCTTAATATTTGGAAAAAGTGACTGTATGGAGGATGCTCCGTAGTCCTTTGATCTTGTACAATAATTGTTGCTACATGACCCGCTTTTGAGACAAATGTCGCCACCATCTTTTTGGAAACACTTCGAGTTCGGTTTTCGGTTCATCTTGGAACATCCAAATTACTGACTGACTAACGTTTATCAGAGTAAATCCAGGATTCGTCAGCACTGATAATACTGTATAATATGTATACAGTGTGTACATAAAGTAACGTAGCTTGCTAATATTTCGATTTCCGTGAGGCTTACAAAAAGAATGTTAAATAAAAGTTTTTTCAACTAACCTAGTCCATCTGCATAAGTCGATTAGATGAATACAGGGTGCACCGTTGCTCCAAAATAACTTATTAACATATTTTTTTAAATAGTACACCATATATTTATATTTTTAGTTTCTCATAATCTATTAAATTACAAATACAACCGTCAAGACCGAAATTCTTAGGATTCCCGCCGAAACTTGAAATCTTTGTCGAGAAACCTGAAATTTTAGCGGGAAACTTGAAATTCTTAAGGGAAAACCTGAAATTTTTAGAGGGAAATCAGAAACTTTGGCGGGAAACTTGTAATTAATTAATATTAATGGCAGAAAAACCTACTACTTTTTTGACACAAACAATTTTTTTATAATTTTAGATTCAAACCAATGTAGCTTTGGAATTATTAAAGGTAGAATTATGCGGTTTTATTTGTAATTTAATGGATTATGGAAAACTGAAAATATATACATGGTGTACTATTTAAAAAAGTTATTTTTGAGCAACGGTGCACCCTGTATTCATCTAATCGACTTATGCAGATCGTCTGGATTATTTGAAAAAACTTTTATTCAACATTTTTGTTTGTAAACCTCACGGAAATCGAAATATTAGCAAGTTAAGTTACTTTATTTATCACACTGTATATTAAAATAAGATGTATACCTTCTGGTCTATCCGGTACAATCAAAAAAATAGTTCAATACGTTCGCTCAATTGTGGCCCTTATTTTACACGAGCTGCGACAAGCAGCAGTGCTGAACAATTTTGGTTTGTTCAATTGAAATGATATATTTTCCACCTTAAAAGTAGAGTATACGAAACTGTATGAATTTAGGTTTATTATGTAGTTTCTAGAATTCTCTTTTTAAAAAACTCGTGGTATCTTTTGTTATGATGGAAAATATTAGCGATAATTACTACAACTAACTTCTAACCACCAGGAATCAATTATTCAATAATTTATTCTCTCAGTGTATTTTACACAATAATAATTATAATAGACAGACATTAAGTTTCCTTAATACAGCGACGTAAATGAATTAAAATATAAACATGTATATGCATATCATTACAATATTAATAATGCGAAAAGCCTCCACCATGCAGAACCGGTTTTATTTTTTACACAAAATATCGGTGGTGATGGTATTGAATAAGTGGGTCAATAGGAGAAGACGATTTGAATAGCATTGAAGAATTCCTTTGTTTTTAGATTATCTCATCCAAGGAAACAATTAACACTTGACCAAAGGATTTTTTATTTATATATATATTTACATCGGTTCCTCTTGTACCGCTAAATTGCGGCCACCGCAATATATTTTCCATCTTTTCCTATCTTTTTTGCTTCCTTCTAAGAAGTTCCTCTGTTCTGCAGCACCATCTATTTCTTGATTTTTCCCATATTTGTTTAACTATGTTAAATTCGTTCATTCTTGTTAAGTCCATCTGAGTGGAGTCAGCTCTATTTATGATATTATAGGAACCACCTAATGGGCGACGACCCAGCACTGTAGTGGGACGCGTTTGATGCGATAATTTATAGTCAAGCAGTGTCGAACATGGTTAGTACTTGGATGGGACCATCGTATAGGGCCCGTACAGCCTGCAGCGGACTAGCATATCACAGCTCGCAGGCATTATACCAATGAGCACGAGGTATAATGTAGATATGCCGTCTTTCGGAGGAGACGTAAAACCGAGGTCACGAGTCCATGGATGTTGGGCTCGTTAAAGAACGCTACCAGCTACCAGCTACCACTGGCTGGAGCACTAGTGGGTTCGCCAGAGTGCTTCCGGCGTCGGTGATTACTGATTAGCCTCAGTCGCAGAAATAGACCGACTTTACATATTAGAATTAAAAAAAAAGTTGGATCCACCTTGAGTCTAGCTCTAATTTCTCTTAATCTAGCTTTGATACTACATCTATTTTTCTTAGTATTTTCATTTCCATTTCTATGATCTTTGATTTTAATCTTCCATATACTTTAAGGTGGGTACAAAAAGAGTTTTATAAATTTTTGTTCATTCTAGTTATTTTAACCTCCCTTTTGTTAAAAAATACCCCTTTTAGTGCATTGAATAATGTAGATTTTATTCTTAAACTCAGAATTTTACATGCGTGTTTTTAGTTTTTCTTAGAATTTTTTATGTCGTTATTTTCAGCACTAGCAATATACCAACACTTTGTGTACAACTTTTCAGTCTTCAACACGCATTAGTCAGTTTTTAAATCTGACGTTTCGTATTCTGAAAGTAATCATCAGCTCTTGTAGTTTCAGGAAAAAATACTAATTTCATGAATTCAATTCAATATTTTGAAATTTATTAATTATACGGTCCTGAAATGACCAGCATAATTAAACTTCACGTGAAAATTCCAATGACTAATTTCGTAGTTACATAATGAAAATTCATTTACCGTGACTTCATGTACACACCATTCAAGTATTTTAATAATAAACTACTGTCCGAATTTGATTATTTATTTCACTTGAGTGATTTATTATCATTTTTTTGCATTTTATAATCACTTTTTCAAATAATAAAATTGATTTAAGAGTTAATTAATGTGAATTGTTGTTTAAATAGTTTTCTTTAAATTAATTGGTAACTGTTTATTTAGCGTAATAAGGCCAAGGAACCAATAATCCGTGGAATCATGAAAAATGTTATCAGAAACACGATACAAACGAGTCTTCACCTAAAAAATGTTATAATCTGTTTAAAAAAATGTATTTCCTTCAGTTCTGACTTTTAACTTCATATTTCTAGTTCGTTCCTTTCCTAATTAATCTCCCCCGACTTCAGCTATTTACGCCCACGGGACACATTTTCAACTCGCATTGTCTTATCTTGTTTTCGAGACGATAGATATTCCGTTATGAAATCAAACAAATTTATTTTGTAAAATCTACATTGTAATTCATTGTATTCAATTTTCGATAGATATTCCGACAACACGAGACGGGACTTTTATTGGTTTCTTCTCGCATGTGATGATTTTTGCATTCAAACTCATGTCATGAAATAGCTTTTGTTTTGTTTAGATTTATTACATTGTATTAACAAACTTATATTCCGTATAATCTTCATACTTACTTAATACCCTATACTATGTATACCCTATTCTAAACTGGAGGAAGATTATGCTGTGTGACTAGATTAGATTAGATTAGAATTGGAGTGGCTCTTTGTTCTATCCCACTGCGACCTTTGCAGATCTATTGTGGTCCTCCCCATATTTAGAGCTCGATATCTAGCTTTATTCTTTTCATTAGACTTAAAAGCCTGGATACCGCCTTTCTTGCGTAGCTCTCTGGCCTCGGTTTTTCTGCTCCGAGTAAGTGAAACCGCACCCTTGCTAGGCCTTCGAACTCACAGAGTATGTGCTCCGCAGTTTCGTCTTCTTCCTGGCAGAACCTGCATAGGCTGTCATCTGCTAGGCCAATTGTGTGCATGTGTGTACAATGTCCGGTCAGCATTCCCATAATCGTCCTCGTCGTTTCTCGACTTTGACATAGTAGGTCGTGTGACAGTTTTGTCGAAGGGCTTTTAAAGAATAATTTTGCGTGCCTTTGTCCTGGGGTTTCATACCACCAGCGCAACGCCTGGTTGTTTATCCATTTGTGAATGCTCTCTTTACTTAGGCATGTAGCAATTCCACAGGAAGGTTCTGGCCCTATCATGACCTCCGTTGCTCCCTGCTTGGCTAATTCATCGGCCTTTTCATTGCCTTTTATTCCTTGGTAGCCTGGTATCCAGGCTAGGGTTACTCTATTATGACCACCTAGTCTGTTCAGTGCCTTGCGACACTCCCACGCCAGATTTGATGTTGCTTGGCTGTCGGAGTAGATGACGATTCTTTGGTTATCCACCTCCTGTCTCATCAACTCTTCTGTACAGCATTGCACCGCTATTACCTCTGCCTGAAAGACAGTAGCATGTTTTCCTAGGAATAGAGAGATCGTGATCTTCTCGATACAAGACTTCCTTTTTCATCTGCGAGACGAGACAAGACAATATGAAAGTCTCGTCTTGTTGGTTACGTGAGCATCATTACTTTAAACTTGTGCCTTATGTACTTTCTTAGACCTAAAATCATGTTGCATTAAAAATATACCAGCACCTTTGTCGGCATGATTTTGTCTCTACACCGAATAACTTCTTACATCTCTAGCAGAATATAGGTGAACGTAATTGTTTCTGGACCCATCTGCAACAAATTATATGAATTTCAGTTCAATTTATGTTACAGGTAATCAAGGAATCTAATGACATTGAAAAATTAATTAACGATACCATAAACGAAGAGCAAACCAAAGAAACTCTTAGATTACCGAAGTCGCTATATCCTCAACATTATAAATTATGGATACATCCTGTTTTAGATGAGAACAGTGATAGAAATTTCACATTTTCCGGTCGTGTCATTATTAAAGTTAACTGTGTCGAAGATACAAACAGAATTATTCTTCACATGGACGATCTCAATATCAGCGAATCTGATATACAAGTGTACACAACTAGACAGGTGAAATACTATAAATATTATTCGGTTTTTTTACACTAAATATTCATATTGTTACTTTATTGATTGTAGGTAGAAGTTATCAGTGAAACGAACACTTCAGACAATCCTATGCCTCACAATATTTCTCGGAGAGAAACCAACGAAATAGAAACAACAGAAGGAACGTTACCAACAACGGAATATGTAGAAACTACTATATTAGAGGACACAATAACAGATTCGCCAAGTACAATTCCACCTGTTCCAACTACTATTCCTACTGAACCGTCAACTGAAAAAATAATATACAGAACTGAAAACATTCCATTGAGGATAATAACAATTGAAAAAGATGATTTAAATTTCAAACTTAAGATATCTCTTGCTCAGATACTGCAAGCTGGTGAAACGTATATGGTCGAAATTAAATTTACTGGAGAAATTTTGGAAAATTTGATTGGGTTATATAAAACTAGTTATGTTGACCCTACAGGAGAAACGAAGTATGTTAATAAATTTCGAGAACATTGATCGGTTTGTATAAAATGTTTATTTGTATCAAGATCAAGATCTTGGTGATCTGGTAGCCTCCAGTTGCTGTTTGCCTACTAGTGGCTTTTAAACTTATTTGCAGTTCTTTTGGAATACCTTGATTCACAACTAAAGACTTATAAGGCTTTAATTACTCCCTGGTCATTCGACAATATGATATATTTTTATTATTTTATTTTATTTATTTAACGGTCATACCATTTTAATACAAAAATAGATTAAAAAATTAAAAGATTAAAAGTGGGCGAATACAAAATACAATAATAAAAATACAATACTAAAAAATGCACAAAATATTACAACATATAACAGGAAATCAATGAAATACAATATGAAATATAAAACAAAATATTGCAATTACCTATAATGAAAATTAAAAGTTAAAAATTCTAGATTTTTGTGTTTTTAAAAGTGGGAATTGAGGTATTAAAAAGTTCTATACTAAAATTAATGTCATTGGCAATTCTGAGAACTCTCGTGATGGCATTTTGTCCATAGTCCTTTGGATGAAATGGAATATTGGATATTTCACTATTTCTAGTTCTTCTACCATTAACATTGAAGTTGATGAGTGCTAATAAATTAGAACAATTGATTGCACCATTAATTGTAAAAAAGTTAAATAACTTACAGATCCATATATTCCGACAACACGAGACGGGACTTTTATTGGTTTCTTTTCGCATGTGATGATTTTTGCATTCAAACTTATGTCATGAAAAAACTTCTGAATCTGTATCTGTAGAGTAGGGGGGTGAGTGTAGGCTCACCGCACTTAGGCCACATGTGACCCATTGTACATCCTCCCGAGGAGTTGTCCTCCCAGGTCATCGTCCATCCTGTCCTTCTCAGGAAGGTGGACAGGTCACAAAAGGAGACATCTCCTTTATATCGGCAGGTGTAGGCCAAGACTCACCGAACACACACACTCCTATTGACGATAACTCCGGACACTCGCATAAGACATGCCTGACAGTTTCATCTTCCTGTTCATACATCCTGCATAGAGGTGTGTCCACTAACCCCATAGTATGGAGGTGCTTCCTCAATTGACAGTGGCCAGTCAGAAATCCTACTGTTAAACGTAGGTTTTTCCTGGTCATCACCAAATATATTATATATAATATATTTGATTGGGTTATATAAAACTAGTTATGTTGACTTAACAGGAGAAACGAAGTATGTTAATACGATGTGACAGCGTGTTTAAATCTAATACTGTTAATAAAGCATCACTTTGATATGCGCCTTTACTAAACCCCATCTTAAAAGCTGCATAACGCAAAAATTTTGTTTGAACATTTTCGATCAACTTAACGTCAGTCATTCGGAATGGATTCCACACAACACAATAATTATACTCCACCTTTGAACGTACCAAGGAACAGTAAAGAATCTTGATTGAATGCAGCGACAAATCACTTGATGATCTCATTAAAAAGCCAGCATTTGATTCGCTTTTGCGACTATCTTAGAAATATGCGATTGAAATAATAACTTATGATCTAAAACGACACCTAAGTCTTTAACGCTTCTCACTTGATCAAGAGGAGCATTGTTCAGCATGTAAGATGTTGAAATAGCTCAAAAGTACCCTCAGGCTCTGTTGCAGGTGTATACGGTCACAGACCTAAGACAGAAAAATTAACCCATGCACCTAGAGTACTATGCACTTGGATTTCCAATTCTAAAGACTTATTGTAAGACTTTCATTACTCTCTGTTTGTTGGTTATAGATTAGTGTTTTATAAAGAATTCTACTAAAGTAGTCACTTGTACACAATCTCAACGCTTTTAAAAATATGCCATTGTACTCATTTATTCTTAGTTAAATTGTTTAATACACAGTATTAATAATAATATTGAATTCACGCTTCTCAGATGGTTAGCTACAACACACCTGCAACCTACATACGCAAGACGAATTTTCCCATGTTTTGACGAACCTTACTTCAGAGCACCATTTGCAATAAGTATTGCTAGAAGAACTAATTTGACTGTTTTGTCCAACATGCCTTTGAAACAAACAGAACCAATGTAAGTGAATCTTTTAATTGCTATTTTTTTCCCAACAAATTATTATCTTTTTTATTTAGGGAAGATCCAGGCTGGGTCTGGGATCATTTCCAGCCAACACCTCCGATGTCTTCGTATCTAGTGGCTTTTACAATAAGTGACATGAAAAGTATATCGGCTAATGTGACGGTCGGTCCACCTGTGAAAATTTGGGCTGTTGAATCCGATTTAGATCACGCTCAATATGCTCTTGAGGTTACCATGCAGCTGTTAACGTTTTTGGAAACATTTTTTGATATGAAGTATCCTTTGCCGAAGCTGGATATGCTGGCTGTACCCAATTTCGGAAAAGCTGCTATGGAGAATTGGGGCGTTATTTCGTTTAGGTAAAATTATATTGAGAGTATACAGGGTGTAACAAAAAGGCAGGTCATAAATCATACCACATATTCTGGGGCTAAAAATAACTCGATCCAACCCAAGTTACTCAGTACAAATGTGCATGCAAAAAAGGGATCCTTGAGGCTGCAATCAGATATCGTCAGAAGCCATTGCTTTTCCAGAATATTCGGTTTTCGTTAGTAAAATGGTGCCGACTGTGTATTCGAGAAAATGGGGGCCATTTCGAACATCTAATAAAAACTACACATTTGTAAATAAATAAGATTCAATCAAAAATTTGGGACCCTCGAAAAACTTGAAAATTCTTTGACTTTAATTTTTGTTACTCGAAATTTTGAAGCATAATGAAAAATAGGCCGTATCTCGATAAAAACTGATAATTGTATAAAGTACTAGGTGGCAAAAAAGTTTCAAAAATAATGTGTTTGAATAATAGTGCCACAATAAGCATTAAATTGTAACACACAAAAATTTGGGGGGGGGGGGTTCAGGGGATCTCAACTCCCATAAATTTTTAACGAGGTGCAATAATTCCTTAATTTTTTTTTGCTCTAATTATAAGAAAGCCACTTGTCAACTTTCATTATAATATGTCGAACAACTGTCGAAATATTTGAAAAAATCAATTTTCATTTGGTAACTTCGAAGGGTTGTAACTTTTTTCGCATGCACATTTGTACTGGGGTAACTTGGGTTGGATCGAGTTATTTTTAGCCCCAGAATATGTGGTATGATTTATGACCTGCCTTTTTGTTACACTCTGTTGAAATATTACCAATTTCCAATCAACCATTTGGTAATTGTAAATCAAAAACCATTTTTCATTCCCAACTTTAGAGCCCTATAGTTCGTTAACGAAGGGCGTAGAGAAAAAATTTTATACGAAATACCATAATTATTTTTAGCCTTTCTATCACCTCCCAAGTTTTTGGTACGAACTCCTGGGACACCCTGTATATTTATGAAACAATTTAAACAGGAAACTTTCATCATCAGGCAATTTTATGATAGTTGTAGGTATTTTGATTTAAAATTTATGTTAACTATGATTATTAACATTTATCTATAGATAAAAATGATATAAAATATGGCAAACAATAGTTATTTATGGTCACACATATTTAAACAATGTACGCATCATTAAATAAAGAGTCGGACTATTATTTCATGGAACAAAATACCATGTGATGTGCTTTTACTTATACAATGATCACTGTAAATAAATGTTTGTTTGTGTCGGAACGACATTTTGGAATATAAAAGTTGCGAAGTAATGGTAGATTTCAATAAAAGAATGAAAATATTAACAAAACACTCAAAAAGCAGAGAATATTTCAAGATAATTGATCATACATTTATTTTCCAGAAAATCATCAATTTTATTTGACCCCAACTCAACAAGTATTAAAACCAGAAGCTATATTTTAGCAAAAATAGCTCACGAATTGGTACATCAATGGTTTGGAAATCTTGTGACAATGGAATGGTGGTCTGATTTGTGGTTAAATGAAGGACTTGCTACATTTATATCAGAAATAGCAATAACAACAGTAAGCATATTTTTGGTATATTCGTAATACACCACCACCTAGCTACATTTGAAGCCACTAAAATGAAACGACAATCTAATATTTTATAGCATTTAATTCCCTTTCAAACGTTACTAAGTTTGACAAAATCCATAAAGCCGAACAAAAGTTATAACAGTATTACTGAGTCAGCTTTCTCACTCGCCCTTACCAGTTATTTTACAAGATAGAGGAAAAAGTAACGAGAAATGATCTACTGAATACGAATATTTAGTAACAGCAGGTTAACCATCTGTTCTGTAAGAATTTGAAAGGTGGGTGACTCCACAGCACTTAGGCCACAATTGGCACATTGTGTATCCTTCTGAGGTTAAGACTTTCTACTAGCTCGTCATCCAGCCTACTTGCTTGAAGTAGGCGATAACGTCGGCAGAAAGTAAGCTCCCTCATGCTGGCTTGTGTTAGCCTGTACTCGAATACAGAAAACCTAAATTCGTGTCGGACATTCACAAAGAATGTGTTCGACAGTCTCATCTTTCTGTTCACATCCTCTTCCAATTGAAGTGTCAGACAGACCCAGTCTGTAGAGGTGTTTTCGTAGGTGGCAGTGACTGGTCAGAATACCTGTGGCTGTCCGAAGGTTCTGTCTGTTCATAGTCATGTATTTTTTGGCTACTTTGCTGTCCGGATACTGCAGCAGTTTCTTGGCAGGCCTGCAACCTTCTGCATCGTCCCATCTACCCTTAAACTTTTCAAGGGAGTGTTCCTTTATTACGCCGACAGACCAATGAAAGCGCCAGGTCCCAAGAGTTTTCGGTAGGCTGCTTTCCTGGCTAGTGAGTCGGCAATATGGTTACCTTTCGATTTACTGTGGCCCTTGATCCAGCAGGTTACCCATATTTATTATTAAATCCTCAAGACTAGATACTGAGTCAACGACATATACTTCACATAACCAATTGCTCCAGTTTTTGATATTAAAAACGCTAGTTTAGAACCACTGGATGCATTTTCATACCCTAGCTTAGGGTGTGGTCTAAACTATACCAATCAATAGTTGCAAATAATTAACATTTTCGAAATTATACTGATCAAAGTTGAAAAGACGACCTAAAATTGCTGCATTTTCATATAGTCTGAGCAGAGATCCAACTTTTTTTCATTGGAATTATTTATTAAAAAATATTTGTTACAGTTAAGACCAAAGTGGCATGCTTATAGTAGCGTTAAAGTGCGAGATACTTACAATACCTTAAACTACGACAGTTTAAAATCAGCAAGAAGTATACAAAGCGACATTTTAACAAACGCACAAATTGAACAAACTTTTGACAGTATAGTCTACCGAAAAGGTAGCAGTGTTTTAAAGATGTTAAACTCAACTTTGTCCTATGATATATTCCAGAAGGGCTTGCAAGAATTTTTAAAAAAATAGTAAGTACTGAATTGAACTGCTATTTTATTGACAATTTAAAAAAAAAATTTGTTTTTTCAAGTGCATACAAAGCTGTAAGTCAAGACGATCTTTGGTCTCTTTACACAACGACAGCTCAAAACCAAAGTATCATTCCACCAACAGTAACCGTTAAAGATCTTATGAATTCATGGACCATGCAAAGTGGATATCCATACGTAACAATCACAAGAGATTACAGTACAGGCATTGCTAAAATTAATCAAACAAAAATGACAGAAAGTACCAATACTACATCGAGTTCTCTCTGGTACGTTCCAATTACTTATATTACGATGACCAACAGCGATGTTCAAGTAATTTGGTTAGAAAATGTTAGAGAAACAACCCTAAATATGAGCGGCGTTAGTAATGGATCTTGGATTCTATTGAATATAGAAGAAACAGGTAACAATACAATATAATGTGTAGGTACCTTATTTATTTGTAAGTGAAGATTTATAGGCACTACGTCAATATGTATATTTTAATGATTGCATTAATATCGTCATGTCTACTAAACGATGACACTGATATCAATAAAATTTATTTTTTATGTGATAACTTGAACAACATAGGTGCTCATTTACCAGTGCATAAGCAGTCAGTCATAAAACCTGCTAAAATCCTCAGCACACTTTGCACACTTTGAGCAATCTCATACTAGTCTAGATATCAATTATTGGTTCGAGCCTGATAAGATGTGGATCTGCCTTTGACACCTTTTTTTTTTCCTCTTGCCCACCAGAAATACATAGGTTCTCTTAGATGACAATCGAGACTACCGATAAAGGTCCGAGGGAAGATATTATATTTCAGTTTTCTTTTTTAAATTGTGCAAAACCCATAGTTCTCAATGTTCTGCAATATTCTGGTAATTTTTTCGTTGCTAACAAAACAAAAGTTGACTGTGTACTCTCAAACGCCACATAAATAGGTATATATCAATAATTCTAGTTTTCTCTTTTCATTATGAAATATAAAACGATTGTCAGAAGCTGCAAGCGAGTTCTTGCAAGGTCAAAGTGTTGCTGCAATATCTACATTGCAAGAATTATTGCGAACTGAAAAGCGGGCTTAAAAAAAGTGGCGTATATAACTATACCATCTGGGACCCGTGGCAAATTCTTTTGATGGGGCCCTTGCAGTAGAAATCGTCACGTTGTACTCAGTTTAATTCTAATAAACTTCGAGATTCTCATCGTACTCAATTACACGTTGTGGTTGTATATTATGTTCCACTAATGACCATAGGCATCCTCTCTTAGGTGAGAGGGAATGGTCTGCAGTCCCCACGCTAGCCCAATGCATATTGGAGACTCCACATTCATCCATAGAACATAATATCCCAATGTATTCATCATCTATTCGCTAGCTTTTCGGTGAAGGAACAACATCGTGAGGAAACCTGCATACATTTACAATGACATGAAATTAACAATTCAATTTCAAGATATTTATTAAGAAAAATCTTTTTTTTGAGTTTTCTGTTCCGCAAAAGTGTTTATAACATCATCAAAAATTAAAGATCGGGCAATAGAATTTTCAATAGACAGAATAGCCAAGATACATAATCAGTTTCCTAAATAGGTTTTTATCAATTTTAGTTCTGAAAATGGGATTGTAAGAAATAACATTAATGCACTTCAGGAAAGCTGCAGGACATAAAATGATTTTTTATTATTAATAAATCAGCAAGGTCTCTAATACACGAATATTTTTCTATTTCGTCTCTGAAAGTGAATCGAAAACTGAGAATTTCTCTGGCAAATGACAGAATTGTTTTCGTTAGCGCTTTTTGCACTTCAAACCCTGCTTTTAAAGCAAAAACGGCATCATAACGTCATGCCCAACTAGTAGGGTTTAATGTTTTCAATGTTATTGAAGTTGAAGACTCACTTTCTTTCGAGATATAAAACTTGATAGAATATTCCATCTTTTGGTACTAGGTATGCCCTAAAAAAATATAAATTTGTTGAACTGTTTCAAGAAAATTTTGCATATCACAATAACCTCTCTCACTACATCATTGAGTACTAGATTTAAATTATGAGGAGCACAGTGAACATATACTATGGCGTGTACCTCTCTAATAATGAATCAATATCTTTTTGTTTAGGTTGGTTGAAATGCTTAGCGATTAACTTGTATTATGGTCTTTAGTTGTCTCACTTTGGATTTTAAGCAGAAATTATGAAAATTTACTTTTAAAATAAAATAAAATACTCGGGTACAATGTAAAAAAGTATTTTTGAGCTCGCGGCCCCTTGGGTCGGGGACCTGAAGCATTTTGCCAGCCCTGCCACCCTATTGCTACGCCACTTTCATACCAATAATTTTTCCGGCTTCGCTACCTTCCAAAGCTATTCAGGTAACAGAGAGGGAAAAAAGTAGCAGCTTCACACAATGCTCTAGTTTTTTTAATAAAAATTATATTATTGTATTCCAAAAAAAAAATGTTTTTAGGCTTTTACAGAGTAAACTATGACACCCATAACTGGAAATTATTGATCTACCAATTAAGAACAGGACGAAATCAAATTCCAGTAACTACTAGAGGTCAACTTATCGATGACGCTTTTGCTTTAGCAGAAACAGGAATTATAAATTACACTATTGCTTTTGACTTGGTCAAGTATCTCTACATTACCGAACCAAATTATATACCATGGTATAGTGCCTTAAGGTAAAGAAAATATCCGTTTATATTGTATGTTTTTAGTGTTTCATATAAGAAGAAGCAACGTGAAGTTGCAGTCGTATGCACGAACTTGTCAAAACTAGCGCCATATTGTAAAATTGACATTCGACTTAAAATCAGCAACGTTAACACAAAATTATTATATTAAAAAACTATTTATCAGATGTATAGTTTAAATAAAACACATTTGGAAATTCTTTGAAGCTTCTCGAGATATTTTCACATACAATAGACACTGGTATATGAAAATACTTATACTGTTAATTAACGATTGGCGATGCTCGATAAAACCGGACAATAATTGGACGGCGTTATGCATCAAGCGGCTAAGGAACAACTTCTTAAAATTGAGATTTGATAGTTTAAAAATCTTACAAAACAAACGTTGAGTACTTTAAGGTTTATTGATTTTTAGAAAAAGAAAAATGTCCTATGTTATGACCACCTTTTGATATTATTATTTATTTAATTTAAATTTATATTTTTTTGATTTAAGTATTTTTTTCAATCAGATGGTACTTAGCCTTATTGCCTATATTGATCTGTTCGATATGCATTAAGAGGTTAAGTCCACATTTGGCGCTTAACTTGTTGATGCATGTTATAATTATACGTTATAACTACACAGCAAATTCTGTAACAATAATTTAAGCGCCAATTCAGAGGCGCATAGTCGATTGATGCATAACATTGAGTCTGTGAAATTAAAGCAACCTGTCAGATCATGCCTATAGCCGCTTGATGCGTAACAGCCAATTCCTTTTGTAATAAAAATGGCGCTTACATTTTTGTACTCTAATAATAGTTTTAATACAGGAAACTAGTGTAAGCATCTCAGCCGTCGTTAAGTTCAGTTCTGGCTATCAGATGGCACTAATATCATAATATTTTAAATTTTGTCGCTTAGCCGCGTGATGCATAACGGCGTCCAATTAAGACTCAATTACGTTCTTATATTATTAAAAATGACGATAATAACATGGCTGTCAACATGAAACTTCGTTCCTAACGCCAATGGCATTGCACGGTCGTTACGAGGCGACAGAAGAGATAAACAAGACTGATTTTAGTTTCTGCGCAAGACAGTTGGCACACTTCACGTGGCTTCTTCTTATAAGGGTTTTTTAGCGAGCTGCTGGTTAAAACCCAGCGGTTACTTGCGGTAACAGGCGGTTATTCACGTTTTAAAACAAAAGTGGGGGTTATAACCACTGCCAGTTACCCACCTATGGACTATGGTAACTGAAGTTATTACCGCGGTCACTGATTTGACATTTTGGTATTCACCGTTCGTGGCAAAAAATTGATCGGTATTAACTTTTTATGACCAGTCACTCGCTAAAAAAACCTTTATGTGAATCGACTTCTTAATTTAATTTTTTGAAATTCTAGAAATATGGAAGAACTTAGAACTATAATTAGTAATTACGAGTATTCTGGAATGTATGACAGTTTTCTTTTAAAACTTGTGAAACCTATGTATAACGAATTGGGTACAGAGACCAGAGTATACGACACCCAAAATGAGAAACTATTGAGGTTAAATATTGTTACTTCTGCTTGTAAACTCAGATATGGAAAATGTATAGCATGGGCTCGGAATATTTATTATCAGTGGATAAAAATGGAAGATTCTAATGCAGAAAATCCGTAAGTGCGTTTGAAAGTAATATTTTTCTACGTTCATGCTCAAATCGCGATTTTACTGTATCTTTTTGGCGCCAGCTGACGTCTACATTCTGGCAATAATGTTCCGTCAAGCCAGGTGTTGGAATTCTTAGTGCAGCTTTACTCTGACTTGGGCATTAATTTGTTCTCAACAGGTTGTAGTCACCCAGAAGGACCTTTGATTATCTCATCCCTAATAGATCTTTCCAGTTTCCAATATTACATTGAAGCAAAAGGGTTCCGGCCATCAAAAGGCTGTTTCACTCCCCTTCTTTGCTAGTTCATCTGATGTTGTTTATTTTTTTCACAGAATACCAGTGGATTATCGATATATTGCACAATGTACTGCAATCAAATCTGGTGGACCTTTCGAATGGGACTTTTTATGGAACCGAACACGTAATCCTTCAATAGCTCCAATAGATTTACAAACAGCTTATCAAAGTTTAGGTTGTACTTACGATCCTTGGCTAATCAACAGGTATGTAAATTCTAAAAACTGTATCATGACGTTAGTACGTTAGTATATAAAATGATGAATACTTATACAATGCGCTGCAAAAACTTATCTTCCCATACAACACAATACGACCATTGGACGTCTATTCGATGTCCATTTCAAGTCCGAACATCCATGGACCCCAAATGTACGTCCATTGTACGTACAAACATGGATGCTTATTGGATGTAGGTACTGAATTGTTCGTCCAATGAATGTCCTTTTTATGTCCATTTTAAATCTAATCATTCATTGTCGTTTGAAGTACGTCCATTGTACGTACAAATATGGATGCTTATTGGATGTACCGAATTGTTCGTCCAATGGACGTTCAATATATGTCCATTGCAAGTCTGAACATTCAATGGTATTTGATAGTTGTTGGTCTACCCATTTATATTATATATAATCATACAGTTATTGGTCTAACTAAGCTATGTAAGTAAGTCATCGAAAGCGTGGTCAAAGCTAGTGGTGGGCGGTTCACGACATACCACATCTCCAATAACTCTTTTGGTGTGAAAACATCATCCATATGTCCGGAGCCTAACCTAACCGAATCTGGACGTCCATTGAAGACGTACGTAGACGTACGTAGACGTACAAGTGCTGTGTGGGTTATCTTATATTGTATTTGTATTAAGTTTTCTTGCTTTTATTTTTCTCAATAAATTGTTTCAACACACCGTTTTAAATTTATTCTAGGTATTTGGAATATTCCTTAAGCGGAAATATTAGTTTGGAGTTTGTCCCCTATGTGTGGCAGTCCATAAATCACCCTGTAGGAATAAGAACCGGTTTCCAATTTTTAAGATTGAATTGGGAAAGAATTTATAAAAGTTACGAAGAGGTGTTCTTGGTTCTTAATACTATTTTCCACGACTTTCTAGGACAATTTTCCACTGAAGCTGACTTGGAAGACGTAAGTCTATTTTATTTCATTTTTATCACAATTGATGGAGAATTAAAAACTTAAAACGTTAACAAACAATTTTTTTTTCAGCTTACAACATTTTACAAAATTCACCAAAACGATCTGAAAACTGTATCGGGAGGTCTTCAAAGCACAGTGGACCGTATAAAAGTCCGAATAAATTGGAAAACGAAACATTTGGAGTCTGTAGTTAACTGGCTGAGGAAAAATATTTATTAAAATATTTTAAGCTTCATAAACTATTTACTAACCGCAGAAGGTAGCTTAAAGTCAACGCGAAACCAAAGTTATGTAATTTTTGCATTTTACTTCTATGTACTCCTAGATAAGAAACTTTATTTTATTTTATATTTTTTAGGATCGGTACTTAAAAATATGTCGTTTCTCTAATATTTATTATAAAACTAAGAGCATATTATGTTACCCAAAAGTTAAAATACACTTGAATATTATTATCTGGATCATTAGGATTATTTGAAAGTTTATTTATATAACTAGGCAACATTTTTTTATGGTTAAGTGTTTCCCATTTCCATAAGAACCATCGCATAGACCACCTCAAACCTATACAGGTCATTTATTTTTCGATTCATTTTTCAAATTTTAATCGCCTTCCTACTTAAAAGAAAGAGCCTGGATGCATATTTTCACACTGTCTGTTAATTGTAAAAGTTAAATTCCGTTTCCATTATGTAAGTAACACTCATGTAAATATAATTTATTGTTTAAACTGTGTGTTAAGTTTTAAATAAAATTGTGAGAAGTTTAATTTTTTTAATCAATTAACGTGCTCGGTAACTATCGCCCTATGTAAGAGCGTGGAGCACATGGCCAGAGACTGTCGGCAGGCCTTCCTTTCCTAGGGTATGTGGGAAAGAGGTCACAAGTCAGGAGAGACACAATGTAGTAGGGGAAGGAAGGGAGTGGATGACGACGGAGAGGAAAAACATGTGAGGTACCCTCTGGACCCCTCAGAGGGGACGAGTCTGGGCAAGTAGGAGGAAGGAGAAAGCAGACCACGGGAAGAAGAAATGTAAAGGATGGATGGAGGGTGTTACAGAATAATCTAGTGGAGATCATGATTAGGAAAGAGAAGGCATGTGAGAAGTAGGAGCGATATCTGAAGGGAGTAGATGACGGAGAGTGTATGAGGGACCGCCGCCCCCGCCTTGATGTATGCTAGGGTAGTGATTCCGAGGCGGGAGAAACGGCGAGCTTGAGGTGGGTTTGGCTGATAGGCATTCCCTTGGGGATGAGTCCAACACTGTCTGGGTACTGAGACCCATTCGAACATGAGTTTCCCATCTCTGCCTAAAAAACTATCGTCACTTGCACAGGGGTGATTGTGATTAGGTGATAAGGATTGAAAAGTAAGATAGATAAAAGTTTATAACAAAGTGATATTTCTTTTAAGAATTTCAGTGTGTCTCGATTTGGTTTGGGTCCCCTAGGATGTCTTCCAGCTGGGATTTGAGATTAATTTGTCGCCTTTTTGTAGTGAATTGGCGACAATCAACCAGGATATGTGTTTCACAGTAAGTGGGCACTGGGAGCCTTGATAGGAAGGTCTATTGATTGAGGTCATTAAGTAACTGTGTGTGAGCTGTGACCAATAATATTCCAAATCTACGCAGCATTTATACTTCTTGTCTAGGAGAGTCCATCAGTGGGGTCAGTAAACAGTAGTGTGTCGAGAACTGACTAGAAAGATAGTAGGAGAGTATTGGTAGAGCTCCAGCAGATAAAGGAAGTGGGATATTTATTTTATTTTGTTTATACACTGCTCGCCAAAAGCTCACAATGAAGGAAACAAAAAAGAAATTACAACTACAAAATCTCTCTTCGTCTGGCTGGATGTTCTATAAGATAGGAGGCCATGGTAATTTATTAGAAAAAGTGATCTTTGTGTAAAGTGTAAACCACACCTGTATTGTGGAAGTAACAGACAAAGAATAACATTAATGTATAATGAATGTTCTTATCCACGAAACTATAGATTTCTGTAGTTGTATGTTGTATCTCGTACTTCAATTTAAAAAAAAGCCGTAACAGTAATTTTCGTTGTATCTCAGCACTTTGTTTTTGTCCTCGACACCAATTTTAGTAACACTACAAAAAATAATAATCATCGAACTAGAATTCCAATAATTTATCTCTGAAACCATGGAGACAATTTATCTGAAACATTCGAGCGTTCAGTCCATGGAGTCTCCATGGTTCAGTCGGTCTCAAAAATAAAACGCAGCTTCAAACGTCAACGATCAAAAACGTCATATATGTTATATATCTATGGTGTTATATACGTCAACAAATGGACACGTACTAAATCTTAAATGTGTAAATTGATGTTCTATTTTCAAAAACTCTTGATATAAAATATTTTTGCTTTTAAGAACATCGAAATAAAATTGTAAGTTAACGTACTTCTAATGTTATTGTAATATTTCCATTTTATTAATGTTTTCTTAGGTTAAAATGACTACAATAGAACAACCCTGTTACACTATTATTAACTTACCAACAGATTATGAGCCCTGCAATGAGATGCAGCTCAAAACCGATTTAGGTATGTATATACATTTTTTTCAGTGTCCATATACGAAACCGAACTCCAAACATTAATATTATATGACGACTTAGGTAATATACTTCCCAAACACTGACATATAACTTGTGTTACTGTAATTTTTTACAAAATACAAATGATTTAAGTTTTTCTTTTACAGAAAAAGGAGAAGTGAAAGTCAAGATACGTGCTCTCGAAAAGATTATTCATATGATCTTAGCTGGTGACAGACTACCAAATGGATTTCTGATGACCATAATTAGAAATGTTTTGCCTCTTCAGGACCACTTAGCTAAAAAGTTGTTACTGATATTTTGGGAAATAGTTCCAAAAACTACACCAGATGGAAAATTACTTCAAGAGATGATTTTAGTGTGTGATGCATATAGAAAAGATTTACAGCATCCCAATGAATTCTTAAGAGGTTCAACCTTGAGATTTTTATGTAAGTTGAAAGAACCAGAGCTTCTTGAACCTCTAATGCCAAGTATCAGAACATGTTTGGAGCATAGACACAGTTATGTAAGAAGAAATGCTGTATTGGCCATTTTTACAATTTATAGAAATTTTGAATTCTTAATACCAGATGCTCCAGAGTTGATCTCAAATTATTTAGATGGAGAAAATGATATGTCATGTAAAAGAAATGCCTTTTTGATGCTTCTCCATGCTGATCAAAAGCGGGCATTATCCTACTTGGCTTCATGTTTAGGTGAGAAATAATATTTAAATATTAAATTGTAGGTATAGTGTATCTAATGTCAATGTGATGACCTTGAATTGTATTACATATTTTATGCAGGTTAATTTTAATCCACTATAATCATTTGAATTACATTTGAAAAGGATTATTTCTTAATATTCGAATTTATAAAAGAATTTTATGCAAGCCATTTGGCGGCTTTTCCTTCAAAGGGATTAAAAATATGGGTCATTACATTAACAATAGTTACACTATACTAACATTGATTTCCAAATAAACTGTGCAACTTTCTTTCTAGATCAAGTAACTTCATTTGGAGATATTCTACAACTGGTAATAGTTGAACTTATTTACAAAGTATGTCACTCCAACCCATCAGAAAGATCAAGATTTATAAGATGTATCTACAATCTGTTAAATTCAAGCAGTCCCGCTGTCAGGTATTTAGTTATTGAATAAAATTTTCATGTTATTAGTGTATAATATGACTTTTTTTAGATATGAAGCAGCTGGAACATTAGTAACTCTTTCAAATGCTCCTACAGCAGTTAAAGCCGCAGCAAGCTGTTACATTGAATTGATCATAAAAGAAAGTGACAACAATGTCAAACTTATTGTCTTGGACAGATTAATTGCACTTAAAGAACATCCAAACCATGAAAGGATTTTGCAGGATTTGGTTATGGATATTCTTAGAGTTTTAGCAGGTAAGTTAAAACATTCAAATTTTGAAGACGTAAAGACAGTTCCAAAATTTTACTGTGTTTTTAGCACCTGATCTTGAAGTTCGTAAAAAAACATTGAACTTGGCTCTAGAGCTAGTCTCATCGAGAAACATAGAAGAAATGGTATTGGTTTTAACTAAGGAAGTTTCAAAAACAATTGATAGTGAACATGAAGATACAGGAAAGTATAGACAGTTACTGGTGCGAACTTTACATTCTTGTTGTATTAAATTCCCAAGTGTTGCCAGAAGTATTGTACCAGTTTTAATGGAATTTTTATCTGATAATAATGAGTTGGTAGCCACTGATGTTTTGTTATTTTTGAGAGAAGCTATTCAGAAGTATAGTGATCTGCAGCCTTTGATACTTGATGTAAGTGAAATAACATTCAAATTTATTGTAAACATTCCTCTCTCAATATTATATTATTTAGCTATGAAATTGTATTTCAATTTTATATGCCCTATATATTATTTGGGGCTATATTTTCAAACCATATAGTTACCTATCTGTTGGGTTCGCGGTTCTTTTAAATGAAATAAAATTCTTTGAGAAGGTAAATTTTTAAATTGACCTTTTTTAATTGACAACTTCTAATTGACAATATATCAATTATTCTGGTTACAATAATAAAAAACACAGAACATGGTCTACTATGTGAAAGGATGCACAGCGTATCATTAGTTAAACGGTTTCGTTCCCAAATTTTTAGCAATTTGTGTGGTATAGCTGACTCAACCAATGGTAAAAATATTGTGGCGTATTTATCACTAGTCACACCCAATGTTTCCAGCTCCCTTAGCTGTGTCTCTAATTTATCATACAAAGTAGATAAGGCCATACCTGTTTTTTCCCGTGAAATATGTTGATTTAAAACTAGGCTTAAAAGTTCTCTTACATAAACCTGAATTAAAACCTCATCTCTTGCAAACCTAGTTTTGAGTTGGTCGATGGCAAGCTTATAGTTGGTTGCTGAGGGTGGGAAACTTTCTATCAAATTTCGGGCTGTCGAGTTTTCTTCGGTGGATTGGATAAGGTACTGAAATTTGTCTTCATTTGGCAAATCTGGATCTTCATCTATTTTTCGAAATTGATCCCAAAAATTGATCCAATTCTTGACATTTCCGTCAAACTTTTTTATTTCTAATTTTGGCAGGTTAAAATTTTTTGGTGTGTTCATTGTTCCTTTTTTAACCTCCATTTTTACTTCTTTCAAATTTTCTAATAAAAAATTGCATTCGTTTGTTTATTTTGTTACCTCAGTGCAAAATTCCACTTCTTCTATAATTTCTTCATTAAAATCTTTGTCACTGGGTTCTTCATTACAAAGCAATTCTTTTATATTGTTGTCAAGGGAGAATACCTTTTCTGCTTTTAATAAAACTTGTTGCAGTAATTTATTTATCTTTTTCTTATCGTCTGATCCTACCTTCTCAATTTCTTGGAAATGTTTTCTTGCAGTGTCCTTGTTTATTTTTCTCTCTAGTTTCATAGACTGCATTTTCTTCCTTTCAAATTATCAGGGATGCCAATAAAGTTGGGTTCACGGTTCTTTTAAATGAAATAAAATTCTTTGAGAAAGTAACTTTTTAAATTGACCTTTTTTAATTGACAATAATATATCAATTTTTCTGGTTACAATAATAAAAAACACATAACATGGTCTACTATGTGAAAGGATGCACAGTGTGTTCCAACACTATCAGTCAGTCTTTATGCCCCTTTTAAAAAGTTGAAATTTGGGGGCTGTAACTGTCACTTGAAGAGGCCTGAATGAGTTACCTAACCTAACCAAAATAATGAATTTACTCCATTTTACTTTTTCACACTAAATAAGATATTTTTGTTTTCTGTATATTTTTTACTGAAATTCGTAAATAGAATTTATGTTTGTAGACACTGATAAAATCTTTCAAAGAAATCAAATTAGTCAAAGTACACCGAGCAGCGTTATGGATATTGGGAGAATATGCACATAATGTACATGATCTTGAAAGTATTGTTGAAGAGATAGAGAAATTACTTGGTGAAGGATCACTTGTGGAAGCAGAACAAAAGTTGATAACTGGAGAAGAGGAAGAAGAAACTGCACCTGTAGTTCAGAAAGGAGCTACCACTTTAGTTACTTCAGATGGAACATATGCTACCCAATCAGCATTCAACACTGTAAGGTAAATATTCGTTTATTTTTTGTAGAATATAGTGTTTGATGTGAACTTTTCAAAATTTCAGTAAATCTACCAAAGAAAAGAGACCTCCATTAAGGCAATATCTCATGGATGGCGATTTCTTTATATCGGCTTCATTGGCTTCAACGTTAACAAAACTTTCCTTAAGATATGATAATGTTGCTTCGCCACAAGAAAGTAGTGCATTCAATGCCAAAATAATGCTCATTATGGCAGGAATACTTCATTTGGGAAAATCAGGTGAGATAATTCCAGCAAATATCTTATCAGATATTAAGACTTTGTATCATTTTTGATATTGCATCTCTCGTCTTGTTAATACAATTTATACTAATAATTTGTTACAGGTTTGCCAACAAAAGCAATAACAAACGATGACAAAGACCACATCCTTTTCTGTTTGCGAGTTCTTTCAGAACGTACACCAATCATAGTTGACATTTTCGAAAACTTGTGCAGATCGGCCTTACAAAATATGCTAATCGCTAAAGAAACCGAAGAAGCCACCAACCAAAAAAGTAAAGAAATAAAGAAACACACCGTACAAACAGACGACGCCATTAGTTTCATGCAATTAGAAACGGACAAAAGTGGCGAACTCGGCGAAAATGTATTTGAAATGTCTCTGTCACAAGCACTAGTAGGAGGTAGACACGGTGGTGGTGAATCAGTATTAAGTTCGTGTAAATTGGATAAAATCACACAATTAACAGGATTTTCTGATCCCGTTTATGCAGAAGCTTACGTTCACGTTAATCAATATGATATAATTCTTGATGTATTAATTGTCAATCAAACAAACGATACTCTGCAAAATTGTACTTTGGAATTAGCGACACTTGGAGATTTAAAATTGGTGGAAAAACCACAACCTGTTGTACTAGCTCCTAAAGATTTCTGTAACATTAAAGCCAACGTCAAAGTAGCTTCCACCGAAAACGGTATAATTTTCGGCAATATTGTTTACGACGTAACAGGTGCCGCATCCGACAGGAACGTCGTGGTACTAAACGACATCCACATCGACATTATGGATTATATAGTGCCAGCCAATTGTACCGATTCTGATTTTATGAGAATGTGGGCGGAATTTGAATGGGAAAATAAAGTGACTGTAAACACACCCCTTACAGATTTAGCAGAATATTTAGAGCATTTACTTAAAAGTACGAACATGAAATGTTTAACTCCAGAGAAAGCGCTGAGTGGACAGTGTGGGTTTATGGCAGCAAATATGTATGCTAGATCTATTTTTGGAGAGGATGCTTTGGCGAATTTAAGTATAGAGAAGTCTTTCAGCAAACCGGACGCACCAGTCAGCGGTCATATTAGAATCAGGGCAAAAAGTCAGGTGAGTATTATTATTCAGTTTTTAGATAGAGTAGTGGAAAACTTTGTTAGGGATTGAGAAATTATGGAGTTACAACATTTCATATAAATTGAGAAAAAACGAGAAAATATTTATCCAAATTTTGTAAATAATGTTCTTAATTTCAATAGGCATGATGACTGATTTTGAAAAACTGCTCCACGATGTTCTCACGTATATACTTTATCTACAATAAATGTTATTTCTGTAAGAAAAAAAAGTTTTTAAAGAAAAAATTCAACTTTAAAAAACACATTTCAAATTATACGCCAAATCGCTAGAATAGTAATGGCATCATCAATTCGTAAATACCATTTATAGGTGATCTGTGTCGATAGGTTATCTATGATCTGTTTCCTGTGGTAAAGTCGTCAAAGTCAAACCATAGACAGATTATATTTTTCTACGAGTCAAACTTCAAACACTTGACACATGAACCAAGCAAAGCTATCAAACAACAAAGTAAATTCAAAACAGATGTTCGGATCATAGATATTTGCGAAAGTACGACGTCACTCTCTTCTGATTGGTGTTTGAGATAAGATGTCGGATGGTTGAATTTCGTGCTTATATTTTTACTAAAATAAATCTTATCACACATGTAAAATGAAAATAAGTGATTTCGTTAGAATCTCTGTATCTCATATAATTATATCAAATCAATATTTCAGTGATTCTTAGTGACTGTCATCATGCCTATTATAAAGAAATAAAAATTAGATACACATTTTATATGGTATAAATTATTACTATCCAAGGGTGCTAAGTTGACTTACAACCTGTCGTCGAGGGTAATCGATACCTTTTTGGTCATTGTTATTTATGTCCCTTAAGACAGTGTCAAAATGCGTTGAATACTATATTGGAAAACTAGAATTCGATAGATGACGCTCTGAAATGTCAACGTCATCTTAGCAACGAGTAAAACAAATCAGCTGGCGTATAAGCCCTTTGATATTTAAGTGCTTTTATTTTGCTGTTTTAGTTATTTTCAGTGTGTGTTTTGTAAAACTTTTGCTTTTTCTTTAATCGTGCTTTAGTATTTTGTGTTGTTAAACTTTTTGACTCCTAATATTTTTATTTTTGGAGTAATAGGTATGGATGATATTTGTGAAAAGTACAACAAGCGTTCAATTAACTGTTTAGTTAGTTTCAGGTATGATTTCGTGTTTTTATTTAATTTTTGATATAATTATATCTACCAAAGTTGCAGGGAAGGTAGGTTTGTATTGAGTGAAAAGTACAACAAGCGTTCAATTAACAGTTTAGTTTTAGGTTCTTCTAATATTCAATTGCTCTGATCATTGTCCACGGAGCAACTAATTAGCAACTAATTTTTCATGGCTATTTCAGACCATTTTGAGTCTCTCCGGAAAAATTAATCGATCGAAAGTCACTTTTCTTCTATTATTCAATTGCTCTGACCATTGTCTATGGAGGAACTAATTAGCAACTAATTTCTCGCGGCCACGTTTTTGAGTCTTTTTAGGAAATCGAGATATTGAAAACTCACTTTTCTTCTATTATTCAATTGCTCTGACCATTGTCTATGGAGCAACTAATTTTTCACGGCTATTTCAGACTTTTTAAGACTCCATAAAAATTAATCGTTCAAAAATCACTTTTCTGCTATTATTTAATTGTTCTGATCATTGTTCATGGAGCAACTAATTCTTGGGGTGTTTTTGTATGATTTTACCGTGTAATATCATATGGCAATGCTAACTTTTGAAAAAAGTTAGCATTGTCATCATTTTCTTGGTTGCTATATGAGCAACAAATTTCCGATTAGGGCAACTAATTAGCACATAAAAAGCACTAAACTTTAGGTATTTTAGATTTGATTGGGCTGGGTTGTTGAGGCTAATTTTGTGGACGTAAAAGTTGCAGGGAAGGTAGGTTTGTATTGAGTAATATTTAAATCTTTAATACCGACTTATTTTCTCTTTGATCTGCAATGAAAACAAAAAATAGAATGACATAACCTCTTCCATAATATCTCTGATTATATAAGAATATTACCTCAGAATTGATGACAGTTGAGTTAAATAGAAAAAAAGCAGTTTTAAACTTGTCACTGACACAAAATTGAACAAATAAAGTACGAATTTACGGTAATTACGTTGCTTTGCATATAATACAAAAACAATGCAAAACGAATTATTTTACTCGTTGCGACAGTTACAATTTTTTCCGCCAGAGGTCTTGAATTCTACTCCGCCCAATAGGGAGGAGAAAAATTCACTACAGTATCTAAGTTCATAGGTTGATAATTTGAAACAGTTTCTTATTGATGGATTTTTTTGTTTCAGGGCATGGCTTTAAGTTTAGGAGATAAAATCAATATCACACAAAAAGGTACACAAACGAAAGTTGTAGCAGCATAAGTAAAAAATTGAATTAGTTTTTATTATTTTTCACTTTTTCATTGCCTTAGTGTCTTGTATTTTTATTTAACTTCATATTATTGGTTATATTATACTTATAAAAATAAAATATCGTGCAAAAGTTTTTTTTTGTCGGTTTATTCAACCTATAACCAATAACTTCTTGGATATCGATGGTTTAAGTGCAAAACGTCGTAACCCACCAAATATTCAAAAACCCGATTTTGGCGCTCAAAGCATTGAGTTGAGCTTCACATTCTGGCAAATCATCTTAAGCCACAGCTACCTTATAAAATCATTTTACGCGCTAAAAAATCAGGAGATTTTTTGTTTGCACTGAACAATTTTACTTATTGGGGATACGACGTTTTGCACTTAGGCCATCGATATTACAAATATCCTAAACTACACGAGGTACAAAACGGTACGGCACTGGCGTCAAAAAATCAAAACCTACCATGCTCATTTCTCTCTCAAACTAATTACTATTCTTTTAAAAACGTTGGTTCAAATTTACACCCATTTTATTTATGAATCATTTTGCCTCACTTGAGTTTATTAGATTCTAACCATGACGGTGGAATAAGATTCTAAAAGAAACTAAATCAACTTGATGCATGGATAAGGGAAATATAAATACAAGAAAAACCGGTAAATGAAAATCATTGTCAATTATTCAAATGGTTTATTTTTAACTTAAACCTAACATACAAATAAAACACCATTATAATATAACCTTTTTGTTTTAAGATTACATATACAACTTTTCATATAAGAAATATATAATAAATAAATATTTTTAAACGACTTGGAACAAAAAAATAAAACAAAATTTGAAATGTTATGTATGTTGTAGTAACTGGTTTTCATTTCTTGTACGAGAATCTGATGTTACATTATATTATTTTCCTCAATAGATCTGTAACAAAAACATTTCATTTAATAAAATGAAAAACATACCTGAGCAACTATTAATATAATATAAAAATTAATACATCAAGTTATAACTCACATTATTTTGGCATTTATTCCTCCTCTTCTTCTTCATCATCTTCCTCTTCTTCATCAACTTCTACTTCTTCCTCCTCCTCCTCTTCTTCTGGCTCTGGTTCGATTACAGGTTCTTTAAGATCTTCATCATCGTCAGCAGCTTGTTTACCTTCTTCTTCACCTTCAGGTGATTCAGGCTCACCAGCTTTTTTGCCTGGTCTTTCACCGAACCATTTTGGAAGTTTGGCTATAATAATATCGAGGTTCATTAGTTCTTAAGTTTGACCTTAATTTGTTTTGTGCAACTTGTTAGTTTATTTAAAATATAAGTAAATGCGCAAAATAGGGCACTGTATATGCTAATCTGGTTATGTTTAGTTACATGGAGAATGATTGAAATGAGATGTTTATTTAGGCTGGATGAGTTTAGAACAAAAAACGAAGCTTTATTCGTCCACTATAAAGATACCTATATTTCATTTTAAGTTTGAGAGCTTATTTTTTTGGATAAGAAACTAAATTGTAAAATAAATGATAATAATTTGAATAATATACTAATATTAGTTCTATAACAATTGTGTAACATTTCTCTCTAAATTTATTTTGCACATTTTATACTATAATGATTTTTAATTTTTTTACATATAAATTTGGTTAGTATAAGAGCCATGCAAAAGCTATAATATATGCAAATACTCTCGGTATTCTCTTATACAAGTATTTAAGCAAAAATTACTTTTTTGTCTGCCGTCAAATTGTCCATATTTTTCTTTCCAGCTCTTTTCATTAAATTCTTTAATGATATCTTCAAAACCCTGTTAAAACAAACAAAAACACATTCAAACAAAACATAACGATACTAAAAATTAGAAATATAGTGATCAGATATCTTGCTGAGACCCAATGCTGAACAAAACTCTAATAGTTCCCTTCGATAGGAAAATGACATTGGGGGAAGTATCTTTACATTTCTACAATTGTGTATTACCAAAGAAACGTTGAATTCCTGAACTACAAAAAGAGTTTTACAATTCTTCCACAATTTAGTAATATTGGTTCATTGAAAGGCTAGGATATAGCAGGCATGGCCTACGTTGGCAGAGTCTCTCCCTAGTCCTGACCTGAAGTATAATTCACCAAATATACTAATCTACTTTCTTATGAAGCTTAATTAGGCCAGGAAATGAGTAAAAAGACTAAATTGCTGGAATATTTATGTTTGTATACTAAAAAAACATTAATTGTTTGAATACTACTTTCCAAAGATCAAAAAGGCTATGATTTAACGAAATACACAATTCCAAGTCTCAGAATATTAATGGGTATATTCGAGGGTAGATTAAATTATTTTTTTACATCGATCACATTATTTCAAGATAACATTACAAAAATAAAAATTAAAAAACTAGGACGAGAAACAAAGTAAATCAATTGACATTACTTCACACTATATTTAAAAAAAAGACTGTGGACATTTTTATAAAACGTACCACGAGGTCTGTTCATGAATTGTTGAATTCTGTTCTTCCATACTTTTTCCAATAAATCCAAATAGAGCATATCAAAGCCCTAATAAAACATAAGTACATTCAAACCTATCAAAATAATAACAGATTGGAGTGTGTGATGTCTCAAATGGTTGTTCAAAGAATTTACCATAAATTCAGTGGATTTTTGAATGGAGTAATTGATGTTGCCTATATCTTTTGTATGTGCTCAAAAAATTATACTTACACCTTCAAATAGATGTTTCTTATCACTGTATGACCTAGTGTCTACACGACGTTCATATTTGGAGGCTACTTGAATTTTAGGCTGAAAATAAAATTATAATTTACAAAAAAATTACATTAATGGTATGTAGTTTCTCAAGTGAGAAACTGGAATTAATAAGCAAAATAAGTTTTCTACTTACTGGGTATTTGCCGGTAAGGGCTTCAGGGTCTAGACCCTTCTTTTGGGCTTTGTGTCTCAACTGTTGCTTCTGTCTTTCTTTCAATTCTTTAAGCTGAAATTAAATAATATTAAATGATTGTTGAATAGATGTGGCTTTTACTTGATGTAGATTCATAGTAAGTTATGAAATCAAACAATTTTATTTTGTTAAATATACATTTTATTTAAACATAAAGTGACGCGTTTCGCTAACACAGTAGCTTTTTCAAACGAATGGAGGTATAATACGCGTCACTTTATGTTTAAATAAAATGTAGATTTAACAAAATAAAATTGTTTGGTTTCATAACTTAAATGATTGTTTTAATTTTTATTGTTAGACAATACTCACATCATAGTCTTGACGTTTTTGCCTTTCTTCCAAGTCATATTTCTCAGTTTCCAATTTGACGATGCAATCCCAAAGTTCATGTGCTTTATCACGGAGTTTGTCTACACTAAGACCGTCAAGCATCAAAGGTTTGATACGAATAGAAAGGGAGATTTTCTTTTCTTCTTCCAATTGTTCCTTAGTCTTGTTCCTTTCAAGTTGAGCGGCAGAGAGATTAGACTAAAAATAAAAATGACAAAATAAATGATTGGTCTGAAAATTATTTTAAAGAAGAAGAAGAGTCTTAGGTGAAGTTAAAGATAATGTATATTCGGTTCGTGATCGATAGTGAAGATTTGAAAGTTTTATGTTGAATTGAATAAAACAAGAAAAGAGAATAGCAATACTTTTCCACAGATAAAGTATGAAATCATTGAAATAATTGAAAACATTCTATATTTGCTGGTACATAGATATTTCAGTTATTATAATTTTTGTTGGGTCTTTTGAAAGGAGCTACCTTATAGCTAGCTTATAGATCTTCCTTCTTGTTTTGAATTCTTATAATCTTTGGATAAGGGATGCATAGTTCTAAAACATATCATCTATAGGATAAATACATTTGATAAGCTCAATTATTGACTGGAAGAGGTTACACATTTCCAATAGTTTTGACCTCCTCCCTGAGGAATGGAATGATTCACCTTTGAAGGAAGGAAGCAAATACTTTTATGTTTTTTCGCTGCTCGATATAGAACACTTTCTACTTAGTTTGATCCAGGTTTGTATCTTTAACATTTTTTGGTATGAGTGGTATTTTGAAAGGTATTTTCTGACTAACGTCGAGTATAGAAACAAATGTAGTAGGGAAGAGCGGTAATGACAGTTTTAGAAGAGGTTTCACATAAGAACAAAAAACAAACGTAACACAAGAGGCTAAACATAACAAAAATACTGCCACAAAATAATGTGAGTATAAGATATATCCAATACTTTATTTAACAAAACCAAATTCTTCTATTTTATCTAAATAAATAACATGAGTATAAAGCAGTTAGTGTTAGACGTGTTTAACCCCTTTATTACTCTTTTCTTCTATAAATAGTATAAAGAACTTTATTGCTTACTGCGGCATCCCTTTTGGTAATGGTAAAGTTGGGTCCTTTATTTTTGTTTTGGTCTTTAAGAGCCTGCATCATGGCTTGACGCTTCTTCTCGGCTTCTTCAAGACGTTGTCTCTTCTCCTCAATATCTCTCTGTTTCTTTTCTTCAATTTCACGGATACGACGTTCTTCTTCAGCCTGCAATAATAATTATGAGCATGGTAAATTAAAAAAAAAAGATGAGAGTACCTTCTTGCGTTCCGCCATTTTCCTTTCTTCATCGGCACGGGTGATCTTACGTTTAGCTTGCTTTTCCTTAAGTTTTTTCAAGTCGTCTTCTTCCTTGGCACGTTGTTTGCGCCATTCTCCAATGTATTCACGAAGCTGTTCATCGAGATCTGATCTCTTTTGGTCTTGACGTTTGATGAATTCTGGATCTCCCGCTCCTTCTCTGTTTAAATCAGTCAATAGGAGTTAACATTTTATTGTTATACTTGTCACACGATCAGTAGTTTTTTTTGATCGTGTAACAATAAATATTTAACATATTTCGCCAGATTATCGTGGTTTGTTTTCTCTACACTACTGACACCACAAATAAAAATTTCGATATAAATTATTAAAAATTTCTGGCAAAATATGTGTTAGCTTTTCCTAAAAAAAGTTTTTTTTTAATGTACACACAGTACATACATTTAAAAATAAGCAAAATCATACACTTTTTTTCTTATAAAAATTAAAAATAACGAGCTTTACTCGACAATTATTAGTGAAAACAAAATGCTCTTGTAATTGAATATCAATTTTTTTTGTTAAAATGTTTATACTTCGTTGAAGCAGAGCTCTGCCATCAAAAAAATCGAAAACTTTTATTGCTGGCTTGTGTATAGATAGCTGAAAAAGGCGTTTTAAAAGTATACTTACAGATTGTCCCGTAAATAAGTACTATAGGCATGAAAGATTTTTAGGAAATATTTAAAATACCCAAATACAATGTCTTCCTACCTTTCTTAGTTTGTGAGATACAGGCTGTTAAAAGGTGCAGAAGAAATACTCATTTTTTCTCATATCGTTTCGAAGGATGAAAGTACAAATTTTAATTTTTTTATGGGTTATTGTCTCTTCAAAACACATCAGCAGTATTAATTCTGTCAAATTCTAATGAGCCAGTGGCTTGGTACGAGAGAGACGTAAACTTTTATTTTTATTGTACCATATTTTTAAAACCGTGTGCTTAGAGCTGAAGACTCAACTACAATTCTTCATTAAATTTCCTAATAGTAGGTATTCTTCAATAAACTCGATTTTCAAGATTTTTAACCATTTATTGCAGTAAGTTTCTTTTTTAAGTTGTATTAAAAAAAATTAATTTGTAGTACCTACTTGCAGATCTTCTGAACCTTTTAAGAGCCTGTATCTGTATACCCAAATATACATTAAAAATTCTTCAACAATCTATAATGCCTCTAATTTACAGTACTTATTTGCAGGACACTCTGTATAACGTTTCGTACTAGTTTTTATACAGTGCGCTCTAAACATTTTTGTCAATCAGTTCAAAAAGTCATAATATCGCTTTTACTTTTTTCTTTAATAACATTTTGACAAATCAAAAATTTGTCATGGAAAATAGACCGACTACATGTGGTGTCAATTATATGAGAAAAACTGAACTATAAGTGCCTAAAAAAATAAAAACAATAAGATTAGTATGACAAGTATCAAAACCCTTGATGTTGTTATCGATCATTTATTATCTTCAATTGAGAGTTAACAATACCAAAAAATGAGAGAACTCCGAACCTAGTAGCAGCAATTTCATTGGGAAAAATATATGGTTCGAGTATTATTGAACCTTTTTGTTTACTTAGAGTGCACTGTATATAAAAATAGTTTAAATCTAAATTACTTAATAATAAAAAAAATACGAGAAAAAATGTTTTTATCTACCGAAATTTCTTCAAAAGTAAAAAGCGTGATCAATAAATGAAAATTAGGTAATTCGGATTTTTTTCTTAAAGTTTTAAACACTGTTGGGCTTTTATAAGCTATGTTCGAAAATGTTATGTTTCTGGAGCAGAAGAAAAGCGGACAAGCAGCAACATTTATATCTACAAAACACTTACTCGACTTTGGTGGTAGTGGTGGTAGTCCTATTGCATACGTCACAAGGGGGCAGGGTGGGGTTGGCGTTGGAAAAAAAAGGAAAAAATGAAAAAATATCGAACGATACTAAAAAATTCGATATAAAAAAAACATATATTTTGGTGAGAACAGAAAACACTAATACTACAGTTAAAAATATTCAAAAAAAAGATTGAAATAAAAATACTACTCTACTATTTTTTACGAAACACATACGATTCTACCAGGTGTATCATATTTGAAGTACTAGACGAAAAACTTACGTTTTTCTGTAAAATAAAAAACACAAAGTATTAAAACAAGTCTACGATACTACGGGTTTGTGCAGTTCTACAATCATACCTGTTCTACAAGGTTTTCACCAATCAAAATGAAGTTATAAATTTGCTTTTTAAATTTTGTTTATGGTAGAGTGAGCTTTAAGTATGGAACGCCTCAATTATCTTTGAAACGGATCGCACAATTTTTATAGATTTTTGTGTGCAAGATTCTTGTAATAGGGCCTATATTATCTTCAGCTTTACCCTAGCAGCACCGAAGCTGATAAGAAATTGTCAAAAAGGAATCTTGTCAATAGTCAAGCCCTTCTTACAAGCCAATCTGACTTGGTATTAGTCAAAATAAATCCTCTCGGGTTGCAGTGGAGGTAAGAAAATATACTTTGGAATTTTAAAAGAAATAATCGTTAAACTCTCCTTGGTAATTGAAATATGAAAAATTTTACATATAGAACTGCACGTATTACATAAACAGATATATCTACTATTCTTACACATCAAAATATTAGACTACTATACGTTTTGTTGCTATTATTACGAATTACAATGCTGTCAAAAAACAGAATGTCCAGATACAAAAAACTAAGTCATTATCAGTAAATTAGATAACAAAAAGGAGACTCTACAGGTAGCTACTTTTCACTTCTGCCGCAATTTTATTCAGAAAATAAACACATATAGATTCGCTAGTTTCAAAATAATCCAGCAACATGCTTATTTGTATTGGTTTTCCGCTTTCCTGAAGAGTTTTGATCATGTCTTCGGATGGAACAGTATGTTTATCCACTGATAGTCACTAATTCGTATTTGGATGTGCCAACCAGAGCTGTCCAGATAGCTCATGGTCGTCCTTTGCCTCCTTGTGTAGGAGGAACTGTTATATTGTGGACATAGATTATGTCTAGCACTAATTTACATTAAACTAGTGATAGGTACATCAGATATATTCTATAACCATACATTAAAATCTGTAGAGAAGCTGCCGGTGATAATTTTGTTTTTATGGCCAATAATTCTTGTCTTTGTAATTGTTTAGACTCTCCTGTTATTTCCCCATGAAACATTATTAGGATATGCTTTACAGGGCAGCAACCGAAATAATCCTCCTCTAATTCTCCAAGGAGCTTCAAGGTCATGGAGGCTGGAGAAAAATAGAAAAATTGGATGACCTTCCACAAAAGCACATTGTGAATTTGGTAAACAGCATACGGGTGGCACTGTATTTTTGGCCTTAATAAAAAATGCTCAGATATGTGGATAAAGAATTTTTTAAAATTATTTTGTATTTCATGAATAGTACATTAGGGTAAGTTCAGGAATGTGGCTTACCTACGAGGTGAGCATACTTCTTCTTTTCCTCAAATCGTTGAAAATTCGACAGATATTAATTAATTTTGAGAAAATCGCGGATAATAAAATTACTTGGGTTACTATGAAAACGTATTAAGATTGAATAATTTGATACATATCAACTTTATTGCTAGTGTTCTTGGAAGTAAAATGATAAGTGATGATGAATTTTCCTTTCCCGGAACTTTTCCAGAGCTAGTTGAGGCAGCGAATACTGCTCCATTAAAATTATTGCCAAAAAATCAAGAGAAAAGTATGAATATGCATAATATACAGCAATCATTTCAATACAGTAAAGAAGTGAATAGGAAATCTTGACTTTTTTTTAAGAAAGTTTGTCTGGAACGTAAAAATTTCCCAGCAATTTGCGGAAAATAAATTTGTTATGTAAAAAATGCATCAGCAATTAATGTTTAGTTTATATTTGAACTATTATTAGAACATAGAAATGATGCAAAACAGCAAAATTCCTAGTGGAGAGTTTCCTTTATACGCGGAATCTGATAATGAATTTGTTTTGTTATCATCCGGACAACCTGTATAGTAACTACTAATATCTTAGTAGTCTAATCGCATCTCTTTTCGTTGACGTTCAAGGTACTTACGTTTCAACGACTTCTTCCTCCTCTTCTTCTTCACTGAAAATGTCGAAAAACAACGTTGAAGACAAAGACAACATATTTTTCGCTGCTGTTAGCAACAAAGCTCAAAGGACAAAAAAAATACTTTTTGTATGACATAACATTTTATTTTGATTTAGAAAAAAGTCCAGGCCGGAAAATCAATAGTTTATTGTAAAATTAATGTTATTTGTCACATAAAAAGCGTTAAATAAAATAAATTAAAACAAGAAAATAAAAAAATGAAGGTATTTACTGCGTTTAAGCTCCTATAGCATTTAAAGTTTATTTCCAACTTTTATGTACTTACGAATAAACTTCTTCTTCGTCAGACATGGTTAAGGAGATTTAAAAAAACTCTGTAACGACAAAAAACGCAAAATAAATAACGTGCTCTATGAAAGTTGCGAAAAAAATGCTTTTAAATAGTGAAATGAAGTAATTAAATAGCAGATCGTTGTAGTGTATAAATATATCGTTCTAGTAATCTCTTAAAATCTTGGATGGGAGCTAACAATAGGTGTATTTTTAGATTTAATTATGCCAACTTAGTTAATCTGGCCAACATTCTTTTGTGGTAATTGATTATTGTTTAATTAGATAAAGGACAAACATAACTAACATCACAAATATCTAAATAGTACATAAGATTGTTTTCAGTACATTCACAAATATTTTAAAAAATGTAGGGGAATCGAAATATAGAAAGGTTTATTGAATTGTCAAAAAAGAACCTGCCTTAACATAAAGGAAGTGGACTATCCCCTTCCTCTAGTAGTTTATATTTTGTTACAAATAGTACTAAGTTGAGAGTAGATAACAAAAAACTAGACCCACCCCACCGTAAGGAGGAAGCCTTCAGATCTGGACCATTCGGCATTGTTAACATGCTGAATTTGTTTGGTAAAATATAGATATATGCGAGCTCCAAGAGACTCTCGTGATGCGCAGTGGAGGCCTAATGAACCCACTCAATACAAGTAGATAATGATAATGACGTTACCAAATACATAAACAATTGAAAAATAGCAAAATGAAATGCGATTGAAATGAAAATTATGGTAGCGCAGTAAAGAGATAAAAATTATGAAAGAACCGTTAGAAAAATATATAAATTCGTAGAGATTAAGGTGTAGATGGGGATGTGGACCTTATTGAAACAAAAATATAATTGAAAAAAAATTCATGATCACCTTGTAAGGAAATAGAGAATATTGGAAAGAAGCGTTATAAAAATATATAAAAGTGTAGAGATTGAAATGGGCTGGTCATGAAGTGAAAGAGAAAGGGAAATAATCATACCTATTTGGTTAAAACACATCTATTTGAATAAGGAAGCTGCCCAGTTTTCACCTTCTTATCAAAACCTAAAATATTTTGTCCAAACTTTGGATATCTCAAATAGTTTTTAAAATATCAGATCCTTAACAAGGCGTTCGTGCAAAAAGGGCACCGAAGCAGCTCTGCTATATTATGCAACTGTGAGACACTGGACCACAGGAGGCAGAAAGTGTATGGTAGACCCCAAATGACAAAACACCAAAGAACCTGTATGAGTTAATACAGGGAACGGATTGGCTGAATAGACTGTAGTCAGAACACTAGGAGGATCCACAATAATCCCAGGAGGATGAGGTGGTGCCGGCGAAGGGACGGCTCCTTCTTGAAAAAAAAAGGATATTTGATCCAAATTTCGGATATCTCAAATAGTTTTTAAGATATCAGATCCCTAACAAGGCGTTCGTCTTTGTCATATGTTCAAAGGATTTTTGATACTCTATTTTCCCTTCTTCCTCCTTCAATCTTATCCTGAAGCCAAATGTGCTGGAGCTCGCTACTGTCTATTCGTGAAAACATTGACTTACTTTCAGTCAATTCTGTTTTCTGAAGATCCTCACAACCGTTCTTCACTATTTTCCAAAGGGCCTCACAACCATTCTTCACAATAATCCCATCCTAAATGCTCTTAATATATAGCAGTCGCCTTCAAGGACATGTCGTACAACAGAACTGACCAAAAACGCATGTATCCTTTTATTCAAGAAATCATGTTTAAATTTTAACGTTCTTCTACATTTAACTAAGCTCTAATACATGAAATATTGTTCCTATAGTCAACTATAAACTTTGTTGTAAAAGCTTATTTCATAGCTTTCAATAACTGATTAATATTTAATATTATTAAATCAAATTCTAATAAGTTTAGGGACTATCTAAAACCGACACGTGGATATGAAACAACATTGGTCATAAAATCCTTATCCTTATTTCAATTATGCCATAACTATCTTTATTTATCTTCATTTTATTCTTCTCTATACTTAATAATTCATGACTTTCTCAAACAATGTAGTTTTATTGAAATTTTAATCATAATATAAAATAAAATGACAAGTTTCACGAAATATTTTTATGGATTGTATTTCGGCGTTTTTACTGCAATATAAGTTGTTATTTTTGGATCCGGCGTTGAAAATAACAGACGCACGGTTAGTCCAATAATAACCCGAAACTGTGGATGATGCCAAATACAGTCCGGTGAGATGCGACTGGTGTGGTGTAATTTTCAGTTTTAGCGTTTCGGATCTTACGTTATGTATTAGAGTATAGTATGCGAAAGCCTCCCACATCGAACCATATATATGTTATTTTTATTGTAACGAATAATAATGGAATTTTAAAAAAATGTTGGTTATGATTGTATATTTTATTAGTAGTGTCACATATTTTTACATTATTATTGGTCTCACACCAGTCGTTTAACGAGCTTCTTATTAACTAATTTCTGTAATTTATCGTTCAAAATAACTCAAAATTGGATCAAATTGTCACAGCATCTCCCCAATGAGATAAGAAGGTGCACAGATCAATTAGCTTGATACAATTTGTAGGTATTACAAAAGTACTGAACTTTCAAGTCAGCTAAAAAAGTGGTTTATTTATGAGAGCAGATTTCCTTAAATATCCAATTCATTTCATTTGGAAATAACCTGATGAGTATTAACTCGTTTGAAAGACGTAGTGAGAACTCTTTTAGATTTATTGAACCATTCTACTTTTTTCCATACACAATTATGGTACTGAATTGTCACATTTTCATCAATTAATAGCAAATTTCGAAGAAATGCCTCGATCCATGAACTCTCTTAAGTTGTATATTTTTTAATACAAGCTTCAACAGTTTTTGTGCCAGCTGGTGCCGGAACTAAGCATACTTGCCAACCGAGGAAGTGGACAATAATAAATACTTCTGCTGTCAATTCTTTACTCTTTTCATTAATTTAAACTATATCTCTAAATTTTTCAATCAGTGCTCACGAATTATATGTTAATGACCTACATCTTTTCAATATTAGGTGAGTGATGAGTGCTTTTTACATACATAATAACAGAAGGAGTTGAAGGAAAAATAAATACTTTGATAGAGAGAAAATTGATGTAGTAAATAATTTCAGGTATTTAGGAAAAACGGTGGATGAAAATGAAACGCAAGATATTAACAATTCAGGGGAGTAATAAAGTTTACTACAGAAACGAGAGAGAATTTTTAAAATGGACAAAAATAGAGATTTTAAAATTATTTATCAACCAATACTTATATTTGTCGTGAATCTTGGTTTATAACAGAATAACAGAAAAGTTACATACAAGCAACAGAATTGAAATATCTGAGAAGAGTCAGAAGTGTTGCTAAGAAAGAAAGTCAGGAATATAGATATTAGAAAATATCTAGGAGTACAATCTACACTTGAGTTTATTGAAAAGCAATAGCTTGATTGGTGGGGAAACGAAAAAGGCTTGGTAGGGAGAGTTTGAGAAGCAAAACTGAAGAAAATAACAAGAAAAGAGGCTAGTCAAAAAAGAGACTAATGGGAGAAATACTGGATAAGTGACTTGAACTGGAATGCAGCACAAAATACACGAGAAAAAGGACATTCTTACATGAATAAGTACACCATATTCCTCACGATCAGATGATGTAATCGTTTCTTACATAATGCAACAATAAAAGTCAAAATCAACATCATTTTTCAATCATATTAAACAATCAAGGTAATAACATAACAACATTGAAAATAGACTTTATTCTGTTAGCCTACCTGTGATATAAAGAATATTTAATACTATTTTAAATAAAACTGCTATCAATGCAGATAGCTGAGTTAATCATTGGCAATTGCTCAAACTGAAGAGAATAACTTGGTTATCGAAACGTGTGTAAGATAGTTTGAAGTGTTGGTGTAGTGGTAGTGTAAAGTGTGCTGTAATTAAGATGGAATTGAATGGTCTAGATTTAGATTGGGTATACTGATAACAAAATGTGGATGTGAAATCATGAAAAATAAATCTTAAAAATAGTTAAGACTTAGGCATACTTCTAGAGTATACATTGAAAATAGAGAGATACCTATGCAATAAGTTTTAGATTAAAATAGTATGGGTTTAGATGTAAATAGAGTTTTATTTGTATAAATTAATCTTAAACTTTTCAAGTATTTTTAATAAATAAAATCATATCATAATGGCGGATTGTCAAGCAGAAATTAGAGCTCTGAGCTCTTCTATAATCAGTTCGACAATGGTGTGGAAACGCCCAGACAAACTCAATGAACCAGGCGAGAACACTACGGTGGAAGAAATAGGCAAATCCGAAAACCAATAGAAAATCTGATCACCTGACCATTGGGAGATCTAGTAGGCCATAAACACTCAAAGATTCTGCTGGGTGATTACAACCCGTTTAGATTAAATGAATACCTAGGTCAAAGTAACTCTGCAGTGAGAGTTTTAACAGGGATCCTAACGGAACATTGTCGCCTGAATGGGCACCCAAAACAGCTAAAAATATTGGAGGAAGAAGAATCTAGATTCTGTGGCATGGGAGAAGAAACCTCCATCTACATATCAGTGGATATGACCCTTTATACGCATAAAAATATACACATTTAAAAAGTGGAAAGATCTTTAAAAAATAAATTTTTGTTTGTATCACAATCCAAAAACTGTAACAAGTTGCAATTGTTACTCAATCTATAATCTCATAATTCCTGTATTTTACATTTTTCATTAGAATTTGTGATAATTAGGTTGAAAATTCTCAATTATTAAGCAACTGTCATTTCACTTATTTTCGAAAATCTTACGTTCAACTGCTGCCATACATTTAGAAAGTTATAAAAATAGACAAAGCTAAAAATCGACAATACAATAAGTAAAATATATTTAAGTTTACTGGATTTATAAATAAGTTTCTCTAATTTCATCATGTCACGACGATGTTAACGTTCCTACGCCAGCATTACGTAAGGATGGATGATTTATCATTCCTTGCGGATATTTTATTCCAAGTTTGATTTGTTAAAGAATTGATTTTAGGGTATATTGAGGGCTGAATGTTGAAAATATATCGTTTTTCACAACCCGAAATAGATAAGATAAGACTTCAAGTTAATTTAAGTACGGATCTTAAACAAGACTCTCATTTGATTCGGTTAAACTAGTTTGTTGTAGGCTGTTTGTTAAATACTCCTGCAAGTGCTCTTGTTAATCGTCACAGAAGCAAAAAAAATGTTTAAAATTATGAATGAATTTGCTGATATCAATTTATATAAAGTTCAGTATATATGTGTCAGTATAAATGGTGTAGTGGTGTAAATCACCTTATATAATTTGTAAAAGATTTATCAAACCAATGACCGCAACCATGTCGAATCTGGGCTGCCAAGGATTCGACTCCTATTCACAAACCAAAAGAATTAATTGAATCTAGTAGATCATACCATCCTGCTGTTTTTCGTTAGAGTGTAATGCAATGAAAATACTGAGTCCTTCCGTTGTCCTTGGTAAATATATTCTATTGTACCTGCAGTGACCAAAGGTTGTATGGTATGACCAGCTACTTGAAGAGAGCTTAGACGGTAGTACTGACAGTTAGTAGAGAATTGTAAGAAGCATTGAAAATCAATTCAACTTTGAATAGTAACGCCCAAGTCGTTAATGATATGAAAATAAGTGTCTTTGCTCCTTATATATCATTATTGTTAGCGGCCTTTGAAGGAAATCAGGAATTGGTACCATTTTTACAATAATTAGGTGTTATAAGCTTGCAGGAACGATACAAATTTTTGCACACTGCTTTTATAACAGTATGACGTCATAGCGTAACATAGACAAATTAAGGTAAGAAGTTCAATACCAATACTTTCTCAGAAAAAAATATTGTACAGTTTAAAATTTGAGTGTAACGTATCCGACCTAATTAGTTTCACGCATTTCAGTAGCATTCGAATTCAAGTTAAGAATACACCACGCAAAACTATTTTTAGGTAAGCTGTCGTAATATATACTGGAGATGTAAACAAATTTGTGTATATTAAAAAAGATTAGTTTTTTTCTTATTTTCACCGGTACTTGTGAAAGTGGTTGTACTTACAGTGAATGTAAAAAAACTTGAGACTACTATTGAAGTAAAATAATAACTACTTACTGTTGATGACAAAGAGGTCCAGGAGCACCACACAACTCAGGGAGTCCGCAGTGACTGTCTATTTTCTAGCTCGGATTCCCAGTGAAAAGTTAAATATGCGCACGCATACTCCTACATCGACATTTTCTGGCAAAGATTTTTATTTAGAAAATACTAGTTTTACGTTTCTTAATAGACCATACCTACTTTTGCAGATATATATTTGTGTGAGAGGAAAATATATGAAATTTGTGAAGCTTGAGACGGATACAATTTATTCGTATACGAAAATGGGCGGATTCCAATTGTACAGAGCGTCTCAAGTTAATATAATGCGATTCGAACTCTTACATACTTTTTGTTAGTACCCGATGGTGTTGTAGTATCACTGATATTTAATGAATAGTAGTGATGCGCAAAATTGGTCTTGATCTTGCTTTTTCGCGAGACCTCTAGACCTATACCAAGACAATCCTTTAGACTAGCAAGACCAATACTAAATGAACTAGACCAATACCAAGGCTTAATATGCAAGACCAAGACTAAACGTACACGAAAATAAAATTGATAATTAATTGCGAGTTATTAATAATTTATAACCATGAGGACCTTTGAAAGTACAAAAAATAAGTAGGTAGCAGGTAAAATGAACAAGACCAAGACTTTGCACTCGCTTTGCACGCAAGACCAAGACCGGACGATTTGAGCGAAACCAAGACCAAATAAAAGTAAGAGCAAGAACAATACTATCCGAGCTGTGCAGCTAGGCAATAAGTTATATTTTCGAAGAAAACAATGGGATTGGCTAATAAAACTTTAGTTTGGAAAATTAATTTTATCAAATTCCGCTATCAAATGTGACACTTCAAGTCACTCCTTGACGTTAGTTAACGTCACATTTTTCATAACCTTCATATATCAGTTATGAAAAGTAGTTATGTAAAAACTTTACGTAACTGTTTCAGTTTCAGCATAGAGATACCACATGAGTTTCAAAGGATACTTCATTAGTTATGTACTGTCAAAACTGACAATTATTTCATTATTTAATCTGACAATTACCTTCAATTCAGTAGTATTTTAAGATTTATGAACATTGAAAACAACAATATTCAGGACACAGTTATTTAAAGTAAGTCAATTTTTTGGGTGAATACATCATGGTAACAATACTTCTAACACCATTTGATTCCACTTCAATATTATCATTGTAATTGAAGATTTTATTGAATATTATGAAAGCGCGGAATTAGATAAAACGTTGTACGTAAACACGTTATGAAGAGAGCGACATTGTTCAACACGCGTAATTTGCAGAACTCGCTAGAGCTGGTTTTGGCAAATATTACGCTTGTTGAACAATATCGCTCTTTTCATAACTAATTACGTAAATATCTATTCCTGCACCGTGTGGAAATATTTTTCCACCTCAATATATCAAATTAATAATAAGCTGGTATATTATGGTGGTTGTGAAATGCCTTAGTTACCATGTGTAACTAACCAGCTATTTACTTTCATTTTTGTTTGTTTATTGTAAGAAAACTGTCAGTGCATTTCTAAAATATTTTGCTCGTGAATAAGTGAATCCTCATCAAAAATGAATATTTGTCTCGGCCCAAGTAGGTACTCAGCACAACTTTGAACAGGAATTCGAAAATGAACTACACTCGACTGACATTATTATCCCAGAACAGCAAAGAGCAACAGATCCAAAATTACAGCCATTCAACAAGTAATTGTACTTTTACAATAAATTATAATATTAATAATTAGGTATTAGCAGAACTACAAGAAGCGTGGAACATTTTTAGAAATGTTATCATAGAAACAGCTAGCAGTACATGTGGCACCTACAAAACAAATAATAATAGAAAACAGACATCATGGTGGAACGATGACATAAAGAAGGCTATAAAAGAAAAAAAATACAATGAGAAAAATACTTGAACAATAACACAACAGAACAGTATGAAATATATAAAAATCGAAGAAAACAAGTAAAAACATTAGTTAATAAAGCAAAAGAAATTTCATGGATTGAATTCGGTAATAAACTAGAGGAAGACAGTAAAAGTAACCAAAAACTATTCTACAAAGCACTAAAATCAATGAGATCAGATAAACCCGTAAAAAACATACAAATTAAGAATTCAAACGGTGAAATAATTACAAACGAAACATATATAATGAAAAGATGGAAAGAATATTTCCAGACACTACTAGGTCAAGGAAATGAAGAAGAATCAATAGAAACAACAGAAAGGAACCAGTTAAACGAAAGCGAACCATTGGTAGAAATGCAAGAACTAGATGAAGTAATCAGAACATTGAAAAATAGGAAAGCACCAGGAGAGGACAAAATAACATCAGAAATGATAAAAAACTTGGGAGAAACTGGAAGAAAGAGCTTAATAGAAATAATCAATAAGGCATGGAAAAAAGAAACTATACTAGAAGAATGGAGAACAGCTCTAATAACACCGATACACAAAAAAGGAGACTACAAAAATTGCAATAACTATAGAGGGATTACGTTACTGAATACCATAACAAAAATAATAGAAAGAATAATTAACAACAAACTCAGAAATAAAATAGTCACAACTCTCAGAACCACAAAGTGGGTTCAGGCCTGGAAGAAGCACACAAGACCACATATTCACCATAAAACAAATAATAGAAAAGAGAAGATCAGAAAACCAAAATATATATTTGGCATTCATAGACCTAGAAAAAGCCTTCGACAAGGTACCAAGAACAGAGTTATGGGAGAGTCTGAAAAATAGAAATATCGATGGAAAAATCATATATATGATTGAAAACATATATAGAAATAATAGAAATTATGTTATCAAGAACAACATGAAATCAGAAGGTTTCAAAACAAAAGAGGGTTTGAGACAAGGCGGATCATTGAGCCCAATGCTTTTTAACATTAAGGAATGTGATAGAAATGGCAAAAAAATGTGCATTGGGTACAAAAATATGCAGAGAGTAGAGATAGCTGAGGGAGCATTTGCCGATGACATAATACTGATAGCTGAAAATGAAGAACGACTACAATATAATATAAAAATATGGAATGAAACATTGAAGAGGCAACAAATTAGAATAAACAAAGATAAAACCAAGGTGATGACCATAGGAGGCGAAGAAATAAATATAACGGTAGATGATATAAAAATAGAACAAGTAAACGATTTCAAATATCTAGGTGTAACGATAGACGAAAAGGGAAGACAAGAAGCAGAAATTAACAACATAATCGAGAAAACCATAAAACTGTACTATACAATGAATAAGAACTTCATCAATAAAAGAGAAATTTCAAGACAGACAAAACTAAAAATATTCAAAACAATATATAGACCAGTATTAACATATGGATGTGAATCCTGGATATTAACAAAAAAAATCAAAAGTAGAATACAAGCAACAGAAATGAAATACCTGAGGAGAGTTATAGGAGTGACAAGGAGAGATAAAATAAGAAATACACGAATAAGAGAAGAACTAGACATAGAAGACATTATTTCATTTATAGAACAAAAACAATTAGGATGATGGGGACACATACCGATAATGCCAAGCAATAGACCTGTGAAACAAATTTATGAAGCGAAAACACAAAACAAGAGAAGAAGAGGAAGACCTGAAAAAACCTGGAACGACATGATAGGAAAGATTCTACAAGGAAGAAATAAACAATGGAATGAAGCAAAGACACTGACTAGAGACAGAAAAGAATGGAAAAAGTTCATGAAGCAACAATAAAATGATAACCCGACACCCTGAGGGTAAAAGGGCTCAAGATAAACTATAAGCACTTATAATCAGATAAAAATATCTCAACTTTTGATTAAATCTGTTGACTTTCCTCACGCTCTTAGAAAAACTATTCTACCTAACACTTACGGAAAATGTTTTTCCGCACTTGGCAGACTTGTGCGGAAAAAATCATTTTCCGCACTTGTTAGGTAATTAGCTATTTTGTCATTTAATTTATTTCTAAATTCAAGCCAGCTGTTTCTGCTGCATCTGAGTCCACTTAAAAATGGTATTCCGACAAATAAATCGTCCTCCTGTCCTGCTATAACCCTTCCCTACCTAAATTTCTAAATTCAGCTTTATAATTTTCACAACTACCTACCTACAGTTACCAATGTTCATTGAAGAACATTTTTTCTAATCCTCGTACCTAATTTCATAGTTAACCTTCAAATTCATTCAACAAGATTGAAAATATTGACCCACATTTTAAAGCGAACTGTAACGAAAAAATCAGGCAATTGTTTGAAAAAAAAAGCAGTTACTTGTTATCGGATAAATAGTGATTTTTGGCAACTTCTATTCCTTCAACACTATCAACAACCAGCCACCAAAGTGACATCAAAATTGGCTATTAATAGTCCAATGGCTGAACATTTTTTAGTTATTTTTAACTAAACAAAATCACTAAAGTGAACCAGTCTATCTATATATTTAACTACGAGGTGGGTCCTCGAAATAACAGACGAATATAAAACAATATTTTAAAACTTGATGATATCCACATCTTCACATGTAGGTACTACAGGTTAATTAAAAGTTTTTTATAATATAGTAATACGGTGGATATGTTTTTTATTACAAATATTAAGGAGGTGCACAAATCGGAAAGCTATTGAACTAGAACCGTTTCAAAAATCTAAATGCAGTGAAATTATAACGCCCAACAAAATGTATGAAAATTACGTTCCAAAGTACAAGGTACAGAGTCCGTTCACTAAGAAGCAACAACTATTTATCGTACTATGTGCCCAGACAGACATTGAATTACACTTCTAAGTTAAACGGGGTTGGCATATCTGCACGATATAACCAACCAATCTAGTTCGTAATTATAACATGGCTCAACTTGTAGACCGGTCTCCATGTTGAAGGGCGTTAGTGTTCCATTGGTAAAAAGCGTCTGGTGTCAGAACAATTCCATAAGTCTTAAATACAGTACAAATGAAACATTAGCGAATCCAGTGGTAGAAGAAGAAAACCTAATTCACACGATTTTGAGGACATGTTTTGTCAATTTTTCCATCTGAGATCTTGCTCCTTACTTAGTTTCCATGCTTAAATGTTTCCTAATCTCACTTACCTCACTCGTGAACTGTCAATATCAATTAACTGATGAAAAAAGGTAGAACGTATCGCGGGACACATGGTAGGAACTTTAGTTCCTTTTAAGCAAAAATTATGTAATACATTTGAAGTTATCGATAAACGATTTGCATATTCTTTGGTGGTCGAGTAGTAAGCATACCAGACTCTCACGCGGTAGACCCGGGTTCGATTCCCCGTGAGGAAGTTTTTTTTATTGTTAATTTTATTCTTAAATAATTATTCTGCTTGATATTAATAACGACAACAGGTAGACGTTTGAAATATTTAGCAGAATATACATTATTACAGATAATGGTACGGTACCCTTCATGAGGGAGTCCGACTGGCAACATCTACTTACAACAGCATCGTATATTTGAAAAGGGAAACCGTAGCATTATACAAATTGGACATTCAAGAACTGTACGTTTACCACAAAAAAATTAGTGGAAACATAAAATTGAATTGTTAAATTTTCAATTTGAAGTTATATTAGAGTTTATAGAAATTTTTATTTTCTAGATTTTTCTTAAGTGGGTCGTACAAAAATATGCTGTTCGACTCGTGTGGATTGTCCATATCGCACTTGAACGATTGAGCACTCCGCCTACGGCGATGTGCTCAAACTTTGTCCTCGTGCGATATGGCCATCATATCCACACTAGTTGCACAAACTATTATTTCTATCAAAATATGCCCTTTTACATTTAAAAACAACCTGCCAAATGTCAAATCAATTCATCCATCCATTTTAAAGTTATCGAATTAAAACATACAAGTTTTCAAAATTTCAACACCCTGTATTTCGAAAATTAAATGTGCTAGACCCCTTAATCCTCATGTTATTTTGACAATCGATGCTGTAAATAAACAAAAAAGATCAATCGCGTAAAAAAATTATGGAAATAATAGTAAAAATGTATCCGAACAAATTCAAGTAGATCACCAGCACTGCGAATACCAGCTTTGCATAGAATTTTAATATAGCATCGGTGGTTCAGTGGTAGAATGCTCGCATTCAACGCGGGCGGCCCGGGTTCGAATCCCGGCCGGAGCATATGAATCGCTGCTTCGTAAACGAGAGAGAGACTAAGGAGAGAGCACAAGCACGCAAGCAAGGAACATAACGAAGCAACGTAACATAACGTAGCGTAACGTAACGCATAACGGTCAGATCTTTTGCGTCGCGACCCCTGGTCGCTCAAACATAACCTGACGTAAAGAACTAAAGTTCTAAAAAACGTTTTCATGCTCTGAAACATCATAAAAAATAATAATGTTTGCGGGGTTTTGAATGCCTGGTAATATAATACCGCCAGATGTTTCGTACAACTGTAACACTAGCGCCCTCTTCTTTTCAGAACTTATTTGCATACACATAGTTCGTGCTACTCAATAATGCATTGTTGCTACTGTAGATCGGTAGCGCTAGACACATGTAGGCCTCATTATTTTAAGAGGAAGTTGTTTTTACCATCAACTTTTATGTAATAAAAAACAAGCATAATAAGGCTTTGCAAGTCCCAAATTTACTAATCGAGGATACAGAGTGGATATTGTGAATTATATTTATCGCCAACCGTCAGTAAGGCCGTCAATTATTAGATTGATTTCCGGAAATAAACAAACAGTTCACCTTCCTTCACTTTATCTGCCGCATTTGCGCATCATTTGCGGCAGGTGAAGTATTTTGACTTTGACATTACTCGAAAATCATCATATGTCAGTGTCACGCTTCTTCCTATTACGGCTCCAAAATAGTTTTCTTGCGATTTATTTATAACAAATTATTGTTGGAACTCCTTTGACTTCAGGAATCAACTTTTATAATGCTCCAGGGTGTACCTTCAATTTAAATATAAAAAATAATAAGTAGATTTGTTCTATGTGCTGTTTACTTTGTCATAAAAAAATGCAATGAAATATCCCCAGTGGCGGCGCCAGGCATGTGCGAGCTGTGCGATCGCACGGGGCCCCGGGAGGCGCTATCAATCTGTCAGTATTTTTCAGAAAGCTGTGAAGGTAACGAGTCGTTCACTGAGTAGCCAAGGATATAAAAAAATTTACAATTCCAGTACAATAAGTAGAGAACTAATTAGGTGAGTAAAGTGAAATCCATAAATAATAACTACAGCTACGCTCTGGAAAATCATGTTGAAGGACAAGAATGGGCGTCGCTTTAATTAGACCTACAGATGATCGCCGTTTAAAAACAAAATGTACTTAGATTTCTGCCTTTCACTAGTGTTTATCCAATTGATTAAATACATTTTTATTTAGTGTTGTGGATGACCATAAGTAAAGCACATAGGTTCTTATTTTAGACAATTTTTTCTAGGAAATATATAGATATAACACTGCTGACAAAAAGTACTCTAGAGAGGCTTAAAATGTATAATTTAGCACCTAAATTTTCAAAATTTTCCGGGGAAGGGCCCCCCCTAATAACACTTCGCACAGGGCGCCGCCACTGAATATACCTCAATTTCTTATATTCTGAATTCTGAGCAGTTGGCGATAAACTTTTGTATGCACCACGTCAGTAAAGTGTCTTTATCGGACTCACCTGCTATTCGACTCGCTTCGCTCGTCTCATAATTTCAGACTCGTCCGATAAAGAATCATTTTACTGCCTTGGTACATAAAAAATAACTATTATCGGCAACCGTTAGTGAAGCCGTCAATTATCAGATTGATTTCCGGAAGTAAACAAACAGTTTACCTTCCTTTACTTTATCTGCCGCATTTGCGGCAGGTAAAGTATTTTGACTTTGACATTACCTGAAAATCATCATCTGTCAGTGTCACGCTTCTCCCTATGTTACGTTATATTTGGCCACTATCCAAACTTCATTGGAATATTTAAATATCTATCGGATGGCGAGTAGCCAGTCCTTTTTTCTTACCAACATGTGATTCTCGTCGAGAACCTGTAGCATCGATCACCGCTGAAAGGCAAATTTTTACATCCAATGTGCGACGGATAATCTTCGTTGGTAAGGATCAGGATATTGGCCAAATATTTCAATTCTTCTCTCCTATAGAGAAAGAAATTAAGAACACACTACTAATATGTAAATATGTAAATTCTTTCTCGAAGGGGAGCATGTGAACAGGTAGGGATACGCAACGTATGTCCATTGCTCATCGCATGGTTCAATTTAATAGCCAGTAGTAAAAATAAGCTTTCTTTCTCCTGTGAACCATGAACCGATAAGGTTGAAAATTTTAATTTCTTGTGAGAGGTTTACCTCAAACTTTTTTTTTAAAGTGCATTCAATGTGAATGGTAAGTTGCATTCACGTATATGCTTTTCATTTCTGATTCTTGCTTTTATATTTTTTCCTCCTAGTGATAAGCGCCAGATACACACATACAGCGATATTGTTTTTTTTATCTTGTTCTTTGGTATAGTTTTTCTAGTTTTTCTCATACAGTTGATAAAAGGTTCACATGTATATAGTTGAAGTCTTTAAAATATGTATATTTAATTAATTAATTAATTCAATCTAATTACCAACCTAAAATATAATATTTCCGGATTACATTTTACATTACACTTTTTTTTCGCCTTCTGTGATTGATATATTTTGATTTGATATATTCTCCTTATTTCAAACCCGGGTGGTTTGATAGTTGTTTTATGACACTACTTTAAATAATGTACAGGGCAATATCAAAATATCTTCATTATTTTATATTTTCAAAAAATTAAAAATGCAACAAAAAGCTAAAAAAGATGTAGATTTTATTTGATGGACTATTTAGTCACCTGTTGTAACAAGAGTTATAATTTCCGAAGTAAAAAACTATCTAATAATGTCAAAATTTGCTACGTCTTTCTTCCCGCACTAGTGCGGGAAAGTGACACTTTCAAAACTAAAATGCGTGCGGGAAAGTGGGTTAAAACGCACGGTCGTAGAAAAAAATTATTTATTTTGCTCACTCGCTTAATAATGAGTCAATTATTTTAATGTCTGTAGTATACAATAGTCAGGTCATCATTGTATTGATAAGAAATGAAGAAAGCAACTAAGCGGATT
>CAJUYI010000460.1:75261-93611 GCA_910591695.1 Galerucella pusilla
CTGCGATAGCGAAGAGCGTAACACTTAAAGTGGAGCCTTGCGGGATTGTTTTCTTCGAAAATATAACTTATTGCCTAGCTGCCCAGCTCGGATAGTATTGTTCTTGCTCTTACTTTTATTTGGTCTTGGTTTAGCTCAAATCGTCCGGTCTTGGTCTTGCGAGCAAAGCGAGTGCAAAGTCTTGGTCTTGTTCATTTTACCTGCTACTTTTTTTTTGAATTTTCAAAGGTCCTCATGGTTATAAATTATTAATAATTCGCAATTAATTATCAATTTTATTTTCGTGTACGTTTAGTCTTGCGTATTCTGTCTTGGTTTTGCAGATTAAGCCTTGGTATTGGTTTAGTTCATTTAGTATTGGTCTTGCTAGTCTAAAGAATTGTCTTGGTATAGGTCTAGAGGTCTCGCGAAAAAGCAAGATCAAGACCAATTTTGCTCATCACTACTATTGATTAAATATCAGTGATACTACAATACCATCGGGTACTAACAAAAAGTATTTAAAAGTTCCAATCGCATTATATTAACTTGAGACGCTCTGTACAATTGGAATTCGCCCATTTTCGTATACGAATAAATTGTATCCGTCTCAAGCTTCACAAATTTCATATATTTTCCTCTAACACAAATATATATCTGCAAAAGTAGGTATGGTCTATTAAGAAACGTAAAACTAGTATTTTCTAAATAAAAATCTTTGCCAGAAAATGTCGATGTAGGAGTATGCGTGCGCATATTTAACTTTTCACTGGGAATCCGAGCTAGAAAATAGACAGTCACTGCGGACTCCCTGAGTTGTGTGGTGCTCCTGGACCTCTTTGTCATCAACAGTAAGTAGTTATTATTTTACTTCAATAGTAGTCTCAAGTTTTTTTACATTCACTGTAAGTACAACAGGATTTTTTCTTTCACTTTCACAAGTACCGGTGAAAATAAGAAAAAAAGTAATCTTTTTTAATATACACAAATTTGTTTACATCTCCAGTATATATTACGACAGCTTACCTAAAAATAGTTTTGCGTGGTGTATTCTTAACTTGAATTCGAATGCTACTGAAATGCGTGAAACTAATTAGGTCGGATACGTTACACTCAAATTTTAAACTGTACAATATTATTTTCTGAGAAAGTATTGGTATTGAACTTCATACCTTAATTTGTCTATGATACTCTATGACGTCATACTGTTATAGAAGCAGTGTGCAAAAATTTGTAACGTTCCTACAAGCTTATATCACCAAATTATTTAAAAAATGCTACCAATTCCTGATTTTGTTCAAAGGTAGCTAACAATAATGATATATAAGGAGTAAAGACACTTATATTCATATCATTACGGACTTGGGCGTTAATATTCAAAGTTGAATTGATTTTAAATGCTTTTAACAATTCTCTACTAACTACCAGTACTACCGACTAAGTCCTCTTCAAGTATCTGGTCATACCATACAACATTTTGTAACTACAGATACAATAGAATATATTTACCAAGGCCATCGCAAGGACTCAATATTTTCATTTCATTACACTCAAAGGAAAAACAGCAAGATGGTATGATCTACTAGATTCAATTAATTATTTTGGTTTGTAAATAGAAGGGGTCGCATCCATGGTAGCCCAGATCCGACATGGTTGCGGTCATTGGTTTGATAAATCTTTTACAAATTATATAAGGTGATTTACACCATTTACACCACTTATACTGACACATATATACTGAATTTTATATAAATTTATGTCAGCTAATTCATTCATAACTTTAAATTTTTTGTTTCTGTGACGATTAACAAGAGCACTAGAAGGAGTATTTAACAAACAACCTACAACAAACTAGTTTAACTGAATTAAGTTAGAGCCTTGTTTGATCCGTAGTTAAATTAACTTGTAGTCCTATCCATTTCGGGTTCTAAAAAACAATATATTTTTAACATTCAGCCCTCAATATACCCTAAAATCAATCCTTTAATAAATCAAACTTAGAATAAAATATCCACAAGGAATGATAAATCATCCATCCTTACGTAATGCTGGCGTAGGAACGTTAACATCGTCGTGACATGATGAAATTAGAGAAACTTATTTATAAATCCCGTAAACTTAAATATATTCACTTATTGTATTGTCGATTTTTAGCTTTGTCTATTTTTATAACTTTCTAAATGTATGGCAGCAGTTAAACGTAAGATTTTCGAAAATAAGTGAAATGACAGCTGCTTAATAATTGAGAATTTTCAACCTAATTATCACAAATTCTAATAAAAAATGTAAAATACAGGAATTATGAGATTATAGATTGAGTAACAATTGCAGCTTGTTACAGTTTTTGGATTGTGATACAAACAAAAATTTCTTTCTAAAGATCTTTCCACTTTTTAAATGTGTATATTTTTATGCGTATAAAGGGTGATATCCACTGATATGTAGATGGAGGTTTCTTCTCCCATGCCACAGAATCTAGATTCTTCTTCCTCCAATATTTTCAGCTGTTTTGGGTGCCCATTCAGGCGACAATGTTCCGTTAGGATCCCTGTTAAACTCTCACTGCAGAGTTACTTTGACCTAGGTATTCATTTAATCTAAACGGGTTGTAATCACCCAGCAGAATCTTTGAGTGTTTATGGCCTACTAGATCTCCCAATGGTCAGGTGATCAGATTTTCTATTGGTTTTCGGATTTGCCTATTTCTTACACCGTAGTGTTCTCGCCTGGTTCATTGAGTTTGTCTGGGCGTTTCCACACCATTGTCGAACTGATTATAGAAGAGCTCAGAGCTCTAATTTCTGCTTGACAATCCGCCATTATGATATGATTTTATTTATTAAAAATACTTGAAAAGTTTAAGATTAATTTATACAAATAAAACTCTATTTACATCTAAACCCATACTATTTTAATCTAAAACTTCTTGCATAGGTATCTCTCTATTTTCTATGTATACTCTAGAAGTATGCCTAAGTCTTAACTATTTTTAAGATTTATTTTTCATAATTTCACATCCACATTTTGTTATCAGTATACCCAATCTAAATCTAGACCATTCAATTCCATCTTAGTTACAGCACACTTTACACTACCACTACACCAACACTTCAAACTATCTTACACACGTTTCGATAACCAAGTTATCCTCTTCAGTTTGAGCAATTGCCAATGATTAACTCAGCTATCTGCATTGATAGCAGTTTTATTTAAAATAGTATTAAATATTCTTTATATCACAGGTAGGCTAACAGAATAAAGTCTATTTTCAATGTTGTTATATTATTACTTTGATTGTTTTAATATGATTGAAAAATGATGTTGATTTTGACTTTTATTGTTGCAATATGTAAGAAACCATCACATCATCTGATCGTGAGGAATATGGTGTACTTATTCATGTAAGAAGGACTTTTTTCTCGTGTATTTTGAGCTGCATTCCAGTTCAAGTCTCTTATCCACTATTTCTCCCAATATTCTCTTTTTACTAGCCTCTTTTCTTGTTATTTTCTACAAAGCCTTTTTCGTTTTCCCACCAATCAAGCTATTGCTTTTCAATAAACTCAAGTGTAGATTGTACTCCTAGATCTTTTCTGATATCTATATTCCTGTCTTTCTTTCTTAGCTACACTTCTGACTCTTCTCAGATATTTCAATTCTCTTGCTTGTATGTAACTTTTCTGTTATTCTGTTATAAACCAAGATTCACGCCAAATATAAGTATTGGTTGATAAATAATTTTAAAATCTCTATTTTTGTCCATTTTAAAAATTCTCTCTCGTTTCTGTAGTAAACTTTATTACTCCCCTGAATTGTTAATATCTTGCGTTTCATTTTCATCCACCGTTTTTCCTAAATACCTGAAATTATTTACTACATCAATTTTCTCTCTATCAAAGTATTTATTTTTCCTTCAACTCCTTCTGTTATTATGTATGTAAAAAGCACTCATCACTCACCTAATATTGAAAAGAGTAAAGAATTGACAGCAGAAGTATTTATTATTGTCCACTTCCTCGGTTGGCAAGTATGCTTAGTTCCGGCACCAGCTGGCACAAAAACTGTTGAAGCTTGTATTAAAAAATATACAACTTAAGAGAGTTCATGGATCGAGGCATTTCTTCGAAATTTGCTATTAATTGATGAAAATGTGACAATTCAGTACCATAATTGTGTATGGAAAAAAGTAGAATGGTTAAATAAATCTAAAAGAGTTCTCACTACGTCTTTCAAACGAGTTAATACTCATCAGGTTATTTCCAAATGAAATGAATTGGATATTTAAGAAAATCTGCTCTCATAAATAAACCACTTTTTTAGCTGACTTGAAAGTTCAGTACTTTTGTAATACCTACAAATTGTATCAAGCTAATTGATCTGTGCACCTTCTTATCTCATTGGGGAGATGCTGTGACAATTTGATCCAATTTTGAGTTATTTTGAAAGATAAATTACAGAAATTAGTTAATAAGAAGCTCGTTAAACGACTGGTGTGAGACCAATAATAATGTAAAAATATGTGACACTACTTATAAAATATAACAATCATAACCAGCATTTTTTTTTAAATTCCATTATCATCCGTTACAATAAAAATAACATATATATGGTTCGATGTGGGAGGCTATCGCATACTATACTCTAATACATAACGTAAGATCCGAAACGCTAAAACTGAAAATTACACCACACCAGTCGCATCTCACCGGACTGTATTTGGCATCATCCACAGTTTCGGGTTATTATTGGACTAACCGTGCGTCTGTTATTTTCAACGCCGGATCCAAAAATAACAACTTATATTGCAGTAAAAACGCCGAAATACAATCCATAAAAATATTTCGTGAAACTTGTCATTTTATTTTATATTATGATTAAAATTTCAATAAAACTACATTGTTTGAGAAAGTCATGAATTATTAAGTATAGAGAAGAATACAATGAAGATAAATAAAGATAGTTATGGCATAATTGAAATAAGGATAAGGATTTTATGACCAATGTTGCTACAAAATAAGCTTTTAAAACAAAGTTTATAGTTAACTGTAGGAACAATATTTCATGTATTAGAGCTCAGCTAAATGTAGAAGAACGTTAAAATTTAAACATGATTTCTTGAATAAAAGGATACAGGCGTTTTTGGTCAGTTCTGTTGTACGACATGTCCTTGAAGGCGACTGCTATATATTAAGAGCATTTAGGATGGGATTATTGTGAATAATGGTTGTGAGGCCCTTTGGAAAATAGTGAAGAACGGTTGTGAGGATCTTCGGGAAACAGAATTGACTGTAAGTCAATGTTTCCACGAATAGACAGTTGCGAGCTCCAGCACATTTGGCTTCAGGATAAGATTGAAGAAGGAAGGGAAAATAGAGTATCAAAAAATCTTTAATCATATGACAAAGATGAACGCCTTGTTAGGGATCTGATATCTCAAAAACTATTTGAGATATCCGAAATTTTGATCAAATATCCTTTTTTTCAAAAAGGAAACATTCCTTCGCCGGCACCACCTCAGCCTCCTGGGCTTATTGTGAATCCCCCTAGTGTTCTGACTACAGTCTATTCAGCCAATCCGTTCCCTGTATTAGCTCATATAGGTTCTTTGGTGTTTGGTTGTAGAAGTCTTCTGGAGTCATTTGGGGTCTACCATACACTTTCTGCCTCATGTGGTCCAGTGTCTCACAGTTGCATAATATATGCAGAGCTGCTTCGGTGCCCTTTTTGCACGAACGCCTTGTTAAGGATCTGATATTTTAAAAACTATTTGAGATATCCAGAATTTAGACAAAATATCCTTTAAGAAACAATATTTAAAAATTTGATTAAAAGGTGGAAACTGGGCAGCTTCCTTATTCAAAAAGATGTGTTTTAACCAAATAGGTATGATTATTTCCGTTTTTTTTTTCACTCCATGACCAGCCCATTCCAATCTCTACACTTTTATATATTTTTCTAACGTACACTTCCTTTATGTTGAGGCAGGTTCTTTTTTGACAATTCAATAAACCTTTCTATATTTCGATTCCCCTACATTTTTTAAAATATTTGTGAATGTACTGAAAACAATCTTGTGTGCTATTTAGATATTTGTGATGTTAGTTATGTTTGTCCTTTATCTAATTAAACAATAATCAATTACCACAAAAGAATGTTGGCCAGATTAACTAAGTTGGCATAATTAAATCTAAAAATACACCTATTGTTAGCTCCCATCCAAGATTTTAAGAGATTACTAGAACGATATATTTATACACTACAACGATCTGCTATTTAATTACTTCATTTCACTATTTAAAAGCATTTTTTTCGCAACTTTCATAGAGCACGTTATTTATTTTGCGTTTTTTGTCATTACAGAGTTTTTTTAAATCTCCTTAACCATGTCTGACGAAGAAGAAGTTTATTCGTAAGTACATAAAAGTTGGAAATAAACTTTAAATGCTATAGGAGCTTAAACGCAGTAAATACCTTCATTTTCTTATTCTCTTGTTTTAATTTATTTTATTTAACGCTTTTTATGTGACAAATAACATTAATTTTACAATAAACTATTGATTTTCCGGCCTGGACTTTTTTCTAAATCAAAATAAAATGTTATGTCATACAAAAAGTATTTTTTTTTGTCCTTTGAGCTTTGTTGCTAACAGCAGCGAAAAATATGTTGTCTTTGTCTTCAACGTTGTTTTTCGACATTTTCAGTGAAGAAGAAGAGGAGGAAGAAGTCGTTGAAACGTAAGTACCTTGAAAGTCAACGAAAAGAGATGCGATTAGACTACAAAGATAATAATAGTTACTATACAGGTTGTCCGGATGATAACAAAACAAATTCATTATCAGATTCTGCGTATAAAGGAAACGCTCCACTAGGAATTTTGCTGTTTTGCATCATTTCTATGTTCTAATAATAGTTCAAATATAAACTAAACATTAATTGCTGATTTTTTACATAACAAATTTATTTTCCGCAAATTGCTGGGAAATTTTTACGTTCCAGACAAACTTTCTTAAAAAAAAGTCAAGATTTCCTATTCACTTCTTTACTATATTGAAATGATTGTTGTATATTATGCATATTCATACTTTTCTCTTGATTTTTTGGCAATAATTTTAATGGAGCAGTATTCGCTGCCTCAACTAGCGCTGGAAAAGTTCCGGGAAAGGAAAATTCATCACCACTTATTATTTTACTTCCGAGAACACTAGCAATAAAGTTAATATGTATCAAATTATTCAATCTTAATACGTTTTCATAGTAACCCAAGTAATTTTATTACGAATTTCGAAGCACCATTCATCTGTGAATAAAATTATCCGCGATTTTTTCAAAATTAATTAATATCTGTCAAATTTTGAACGATTTGAAGAAAAGAAGAAGTATGTATACCTCTCAGGTGAAGCCACATTCCTGAACTTACCCTAATGGGTGCACAATGTACTATTCATGCAATACAAAATAATTTAAAAAAATTCTTTATCCACATATCTGAGCATTTTTTAATAAGGCCAAAAATACAGTGCCACCCGTATGCTGTTTACCAAATTCACAATGTGCTTTCGTGGAAGGTCATCCAATTTTTCTATTTTCTCCAGCCTCCATGACCTTGAAGCTCCTTGGAGAATTAGAGGAGGATTATTTCGGTTGCTGCCCTGTAAAGCATATCCTAATAATGTTTCATGGGGAAATAACAGGAGAGTCTAAACAATTACAAAGACAAGAATTATTGGCCATAAAAACAAAATTATCACCGGCAGCTTCTCTACAGATTTTAATGTATGGTTATAGAATATATCTGATGTACCTATCACTAGTTTAATGTAAATTAGTGCTAGACATAATCTATGTCCACAATATAACAGTTCCTCCTACACAAGGAGGCAAAGGACGACCATGAGCTATCTGGACAGCTCTGGTTGGCACATCCAAATACGAATTAGTGACTATCAGTGGATAAACATACTGTTCCATCCGAAGACATGATCAAAACTCTTCAGGAAAGCGGAAAACCAATACAAATAAGCATGTTGCTGGATTATTTTGAAACTAGCGAATCTATATGTGTTTATTTTCTGAATAAAATTGCGGCAGAAGTGAAAAGTAGCTACCTGTAGAGTCTCCTTTTTGTTATCTAATTTACTGATAATGACTTAGTTTTTTGTATCTGGACATTCTGTTTTTTGACAGCATTGTAATTCGTAATAATAGCAACAAAACGTATAGTAGTCTAATATTTTGATGTGTAAGAATAGTAGATATATCTGTTTATGTAATACGTGCAGTTCTATATGTAAAATTTTTCATATTTCAATTACCAAGGAGAGTTTAACGATTATTTCTTTTAAAATTCCAAAGTATATTTTCTTACCTCCACTGCAACCCGAGAGGATTTATTTTGACTAATACCAAGTCAGATTGGCTTGTAAGAAGGGCTTGACTATTGACAAGATTCCTTTTTGACAATTTCTTATCAGCTTCGGTGCTGCTAGGGTAAAGCTGAAGATAATATAGGCCCTATTACAAGAATCTTGCACACAAAAATCTATAAAAATTGTGCGATCCGTTTCAAAGATAATTGAGGCGTTCCATACTTAAAGCTCACTCTACCATAAACAAAATTTAAAAAGCAAATTTATAACTTCATTTTGATTGGTGAAAACCTTGTAGAACAGGTATGATTGTAGAACTGCACAAACCCGTAGTATCGTAGACTTGTTTTAATACTTTGTGTTTTTTATTTTACAGAAAAACGTAAGTTTTTCGTCTAGTACTTCAAATATGATACACCTGGTAGAATCGTATGTGTTTCGTAAAAAATAGTAGAGTAGTATTTTTATTTCAATCTTTTTTTTGAATATTTTTAACTGTAGTATTAGTGTTTTCTGTTCTCACCAAAATATATGTTTTTTTTATATCGAATTTTTTAGTATCGTTCGATATTTTTTCATTTTTTCCTTTTTTTTCCAACGCCAACCCCACCCTGCCCCCTTGTGACGTATGCAATAGGACTACCACCACTACCACCAAAGTCGAGTAAGTGTTTTGTAGATATAAATGTTGCTGCTTGTCCGCTTTTCTTCTGCTCCAGAAACATAACATTTTCGAACATAGCTTATAAAAGCCCAACAGTGTTTAAAACTTCAAGAAAAAAATCCAAATTACTTAATTTTCATTTATTGATCACGTTTTTTACTTTTGAAGAAATTTCGGTAGATGAAAACATTTTTTGTCGTATTTTTTTTATTATTAAGTAATTTAGGTTTAAACTATTTTTATATACAGTGCACTCTAAGTAAACAAAAAGGTTCAATAATACTCGAACCATATATTTTTCCCAATGAAATTGCTGCTACTAGGTTCGGAGTTCTCTCATTTTTTGGTATTGTTAACTCTCAATTGAAGATAATAAATGATCGATAACAACATCAAGGGTTTTGATACTTGTCATACTAATCTTATTGTTTTTATTTTTTTAGGCACTTATAGTTCAGTTTTTCTCATATAATTGACACCACATGTAGTCGGTCTATTTTCCATGACAAATTTTTGATTTGTCAAAATGTTATTAAAGAAAAAAGTAAAAGCGATATTATGACTTTTTGAACTGATTGACAAAAATGTTTAGAGCGCACTGTATAAAAACTAGTACGAAACGTTATACAGAGTGTCCTGCAAATAAGTACTGTAAATTAGAGGCATTATAGATTGTTGAAGAATTTTTAATGTATATTTGGGTATACAGATACAGGCTCTTAAAAGGTTCAGAAGATCTGCAAGTAGGTACTACAAATTAATTTTTTTTAATACAACTTAAAAAAGAAACTTACTGCAATAAATGGTTAAAAATCTTGAAAATCGAGTTTATTGAAGAATACCTACTATTAGGAAATTTAATGAAGAATTGTAGATGAGTCTTCAGCTCTAAGCACACGGTTTTAAAAATATGGTACAATAAAAATAAAAGTTTACGTCTCTCTCGTACCAAGCCACTGGCTCATTAGAATTTGACAGAATTAATACTGCTGATGTGTTTTGAAGAGACAATAACCCATAAAAAAATTAAAATTTGTACTTTCATCCTTCGAAACGATATGAGAAAAAATGAGTATTTCTTCTGCACCTTTTAACAGCCTGTATCTCACAAACTAAGAAAGGTAGGAAGTCATTGTATTTGGGTATTTTAAATATTTCCCAAAAATCTTTCATGCCTATAGTACTTATTTACGGGACAATCTGTAAGTATACTTTTAAAACGCCTTTTTCAGCTATCTATACACAAGCCAGCAATAAAAGTTTTCGATTTTTTTGATGGCAGAGCTCTGCTTCAACGAAGTATAAACATTTTAACAAAAAAAATTGATATTCAATTACAAGAGCATTTTGTTTTCACTAATAATTGTCGAGTAAAGCTCGTTATTTTTAATTTTTATAAAAAAAAGTGTATGATTCTGCTTATTTTTAAATGTATGTACTGTGTGTACATTAAAAAAAACTTTCTTAGGAAAAGCTAACACATATTTTGCCAGAAATTTTTAGTAATTTATATCGAAATATTTATTTGTGGTGACAGTAGTGTAGAGAAAACAAACCACGATAATCTGGCGGAATATGTTAAACTTTTATTGTTACACGATCAAAAAAAAAACTGATCGTGTGACAAGTATAGCAATAAAATGTTAATTCCTATTGACTGATTTAAACAGAGAAGGAGCGGGAGATCCAGAATTCATCAAACGTCAAGACCAAAAGAGATCAGATCTCGATGAACAGCTTCGTGAATACATTGGAGAATGGCGCAAACAACGTGCCAAGGAAGAAGACGACTTGAAAAAACTTAAGGAAAAGCAAGCTAAACGTAAGATCACGCGTGCCGATGAAGAAAGGAAAATGGCGGAACGCAAGAAGGTACTCCCATCTTTACACTTTTTCTTATAAATTTACCATGCTCATAATTGTTATTACAGGCTGAAGAAGAACGTCGTATCCGTGAAATTGAAGAAAAGAAACAGAGAGATATTGAGGAGAAGAGACAACGTCTTGAAGAAGCCGAGAAGAAGCGTCAAGCCATGATGCAGGCTCTTAAAGACCAAAACAAAAATAAAGGACCCAACTTTACCATTACCAAAAGGGATGCCGCAGTAAGCAATAAAGTTCTTTATACTATTTATAGAAGAAAAGAGTAATAAAAGGGTTAAACACGTCTAACACTAACTGCTTTATATTTATGTTATTTATTTAAATAAGATAGAAGAATTTGGTTTTGTTAAATAAAGTATTGGATATATCTTATACTTACATTATTTTGTGGCAGTATTTTTGTTATGTTTAGCCTCTTGTGTTACGTTTGTTTTTGTTCTTATGTGAAACCCTCTTCTTAAACTGTCAGTACCGCTCTTCCCTACTACATTTGTTTCTATACCTGACGATATTTAGAAAATACCTTTCAAAATACCACTCATACCAAAAAATGTTAAAGATACAAACCTGGATTAAACTAAGTAGAAAGTGTTCTATATGGAGCAGCGAAAAAACATAAAAGTATTCGCTTCCTTCCTTCAAAGGTGAATCATTCCATTGCTCAGGGAGGAGATCAAAACTATTGGAAATGTGTACCTCTTCCAGTCAATAATTGAGCTTATCAAATGTATTTATCCTATAGATGATATGTTTTAGGACTATGCATCCCTTATCCAAAGATTATAAGAATTCAAAACAAGAAGGAAGATCTATAAGCTAGCTATAAGGTAGCTCCTTTCAAAAGACCCAACAAAAATTATAATAACTGAAATATCTATGTACCAGCAAATATAGAATGTTTTCAATTATTTCAATGATTTCATACTTTATCTGTGGAAAAGTATTGCTATTCTCTTTTCTTGTTTTATTCAATTCAACATAAAACTTTCAAATCTTCACTATCGATAACGAACCGAATATACATCATCTTCAACTTCACCTAAGACTCTTCTTCTTTAAAATAATTTTCAGACCAATCATTTATTTTGTCATTTTTATTTTTAGTCTAATCTCTCTGCCGCTCAACTTGAAAGGAACAAGACTAAGGAACAATTGGAAGAAGAAAAGAAAATCTCCCTTTCTATTCGTATCAAACCTTTGATGCTTGACGGTCTTAGTGTAGACAAACTCCGTGATAAAGCACATGAACTTTGGGATTGCATCGTCAAATTGGAAACTGAGAAATATGACTTGGAAGAAAGGCAAAAACGTCAAGACTATGATGTGAGTATTGTCTAACAATAAAAATTAAAATAATCATTCTTTAATATTATTTAATTTCAGCTTAAAGAATTGAAAGAAAGACAGAAGCAACAGTTGAGACACAAAGCCCAAAAGAAGGGTCTAGACCCTGAAGCCCTTACCGGCAAATACCCAGTAAGTAGAAAACTTATTTTGCTTATTCATTCCAGTTTCTCACTTGAGAAACTACATACCATTAATGTAATTTTTTTGTGAATTATAATTTTATTTTCAGCCTAAAATTCAAGTAGCCTCCAAATATGAACGTCGTGTAGACACTAGGTCATACAGTGATAAGAAACATCTATTTGAAGGTGTAAGTATAATTTATTGAGCACATACAAAAGATATAGGCAACATCAACTACTCCATTCAAAAATCCACTGAATTTATGATACATTCTTTGAACAACCATTTTAGACATCACACACTCCAATCTGTTATTATTTTGATAGGTTTGAATGTACTTATGTTTTATTAGGGCTTTGATATGCTCTATTTGGATTTATTGGAAAAAGTATGGAAGAACAGAATTCAACAATTCATGAACAGACCTCGTGGTACGTTTTTTAAAAATGTCCACAGTCTTTTTTTTAAATATAGTTTGAAGTAATGTCAATTGATTTACTTTGTTTCTCGTCTAGTTTTTTATTTTTATTTTTGTAATGTTATCTTGAAATAATGTGATCGATGTAAAAAAATAATTTGATCTACCCATTAATATTCTGAGACTTGAAATTGTGTATTTCGTTAAATCAGTGCCCTTTTGATCTTTGGAAAGTAGTATTCAAACAATAATTTTTTTTCAGTATACTAACATAAATATTCTAGCAATTTTGTCTTTTTACTCACTCCCTGACCTAATTAAGCTTCATAAGAAAGTGGATTAGTTCATTTGATGAATCATACTTCAGGTCAGGACTAGGGAGAGACTCTGCCAACGTAGGCCATTCCTGCTGTAGCCTAGCCTTTCAATGAACCAATCTTGCTAAATTGTGAAAGAATTGTAAAACTCTTTTTGCAGTTCAGGAATTCAACGTTTCTTTAGCAATGCATACAATTGTAAAAATATGAAAATATCCCTCAATTTCCTACTTTTCCTAGTGAAGGGAACTATATTAAAGCTTTGTCCAGCATTAGGTCTCAGCAAGATATCTGATCACTATATTTCTAATTTTTAGTATCGTTATGTTTTGTTTGAATGTGTTTTTGTTTGTTTTAACAGGGTTTTGAAGATATCATTAAAGAATTTAATGAAAAGAGCTGGAAAGAAAAATATGGACAATTTGACGGCAGACAAAAAAGTAATTTTTGCTTAAATACTTGTATAAGAGAATACCAAGAGTATTTGCATATTATAGATTTTGCATGGCTCTTATACTAACCAAATTTGAAAATGTAAAAAAAAGATCAAATGATATATTGTAGAATGTGCAAAATAAATTTAGAGGGAAATGTTAAAGTTTTATACAACTAATGTAGTATATTATTTAAGTTATTATCATTCATTATAATATTTAGTTTCTTATTAGGTAAAATTAGCTCTCAATCTTTTAAAATTAAATAAGTATAGGTACTTTGTATTTGTAACATATTTCAAAAGAGATATCTGTAGTGTACCTATAAGGCTTTCATTTTTTTAAACTCATCCAACCTAAATCAATATCTCATTTCATTCATTCTCAATGTACCTAAACATAACCAGAGTAGCAGATACAGTGCCCTATTTTGCGCATTCACTTATATTTATATAAACTAACAAATTGCACAAAACAAATTGAAGTTAATAGCTAATGAACCTCGATATTATTATAGCCAAACTTCCAAAATGGTTCGGTGAAAGACCAGGCAAAAAAGCTGGTGAGCCTGAATCACCTGAAGGTGAAGAAGAAGGTAAACAAGCTGCTGACGATGATGAAGATCTTAAAGAACCTGTAATCGAACCAGAGCCAGAAGAAGAGGAGGAGGAGGAAGAAGTAGAAGTTGATGAAGAAGAGGAAGATGATGAAGAAGAAGAGGAGGAATAAATGCCAAAATAATGTGAGTTATAACTTGATGTATTAATTTTTATATTATATTAATAGTTGCTCAGGTATATTTTTCATTTTATTAAATGAAATGTTTTTGTTACAGATCTATTGAGGAAAATAATATAATGTAACATCAGATTCTCGTACAAGAAATGAAAACCAGTTACTACAACATACATAACATTTCAAATTTTGTTTTATTTTTTTGTTCCAAGTCGTTTAAAAATATTTATTTATTATATATTTCTTATATGAAAAGTTGTATATGTAATCTTAAAACAAAAAGGTTATATTATAATGGTGTTTTATTTGTATGTTAGGTTTAAGTTAAAAATAAACCATTTGAATAATTGACAATGATTTTCATTTACGGGTTTTTCTTGTATTTATATTTCCCTTATCCATGCATCAAGTTGATTTAGTTTCTTTTAGAATCTTATTTCACCGTCATGGTTAGAATCTGACTAATAAACTCAAGAGAGGCAAAATGATTCATAAATAAAATGGTTGTAAATTTGAACCAACGTTTTTTAAAAGAATAGTAATTAGTTTGAGAGAGAAATGAGCATGGTAGGTTTTGATTTTTTGACGCCAGTGCCGTACCGTTTTGTACCTCGTGTAGTTTAGGATATTTGTAATATCGATGGCCTAAGTGCAAAACGTCGTATACCCAATAAGTAAAATTATTCAGTGCAAACAAAAAATCTCCTGATTTTTTAGCGCGTAAAATGATTTTATAAGGTAGCTGTGGCTTAAGATGATTTGCCAGAATGTGAAGATCAACTCAATGCTTTGAGCGCCAAAATCGGGTTTTTGAATATTTGGTGGGTTACGACGTTTTGCACTTAAACCATCGATATCCAAGAAGTTATTGGTTATAGGTTGAATAAACCGACAAAAAAAAAAATTTGCACGATATTTTAATTTTATAAGTATAATATAACCAATAATATGAAGTTAAATAAAAATACAAGACACTAAGGCAATGAAAAAGTGAAAAATAAAAACTAATTCAATTTTTTACTTATGCTGCTACAACTTTCGTTTGTGTACCTTTTTGTGTAATATTGATTTTATCTCCTAAACTTAAAGCCATGCCCTGAAACAAAAAAATCCATCAATAAGAAACTGTTTCAAATTATCAACCTATGAACTTAGATACTGTAGTGAATTTTTCTCCTCCCTATTGGGCGGAGTAGAATTCAAGACCTCTGGCGGAAAAAATTGTAACTGTCGCAACGAGTAAAATAATTCGTTTTGCATTGTTTTTGTATTATATGCAAAGCAACGTAAATACCGTGAATTCGTTGTTCACTTGTTCAATTTTGTGTCAGTGACAAGTTTAAAACTGTCAACTCAACTGTCATAAATTCTGAGGTAATATTCTTATATAATCAGAGATATTATGGAAGAGGTTATGTCATTCTATTTTTTGTTTTCATTTCAGAAAAAGAGAAAATAGGTCGGTATTAAAAATTTAAATATTACTCAATACAAACCTACCTTCCCTGCAACTTTTACGTCCATAAAATTAGCCTCAACAACCCAGCCCAATCAAATCTAAAATAGGTACCTAAAGATTTAGTGCTTTTTATGTGGTAATTAGTTGCTCTAATCGGAAATTTGTTGCTCATATAGCAACCAAGAAAATGATAACAATGCTAACTTTTTTCAAAAATTATCCTTGCCATATGATATTACACGGTAAAATCATACAAAAACACCCCAAGAATTAGTTGCTCCATGAACAATGATCAGAACAATCAAATAATAGAAAAGAAAAGTGATTTTTGAACGATTAATTTTTCTGGAGTCTCAAAAACGTCTGAAATAGCCGTGAAAAATTAGTTGCTAATTAGTTGCTCCATAGACAATGGTCAGAGCAATTGAATAGAAGAAAAGTGAGTTTTCAATATCTCGATTTCCTAAATAGACTCAAAAACGTCAGAGATGGCCGCGAAAAATTAGTTGCTAATTAGTTGTTCCATAAACAATGATCAGAGCAATTAAATAATAGAAGAAAAGTGACTTTCGATCGATTAATTTTTCCGGAGAGACTCAAAAAGGTCTGAAATGGCCGTGAAAAATAGTTGCTAATTAGTTGCTCCGTGGACAATGATCAGAGCAATTAAATAATAGAAGAAAAGTTACTTATGTTTCACGGCCATCTCATACGTTTTTGAGTCTCTCCGGAAAAATTAATCGATCAAAATTCACTTTTCTTTTATTATTTGATTACTCTGATCATTGTCCACGGAGCAACTAATTTTTCACGACCATTTCAGACCATTTTGAGTCTCTCCGGAAAAATTAATCGATCGAAAGTCACTTTTCTTCTATTATTCAATTGCTCTGATCATTGTTTATGGAGCAACTAATTTTTCACGGTCATCTCAGACGTTTTTGCTTCTCTCCGGAAAAATTAATCGATTAAAATTCACTTTTCTGCTATTATTTAATTGCTCTGATAATTTTTTATGGAGCAACTGATTAGCAACTAATTCTTGGGGTGTTTGTTTCTGTATGATTTACCGTGTAATATTATATGACAAGGCTAACTTTTAAAAAAAGTTAGCATTGTCATAATTTTCTCGGTTGCTATATGAGCAACAAATTTCCGATTAGGGCAACCAATTAGCACATAAAAAGCACTAAATTTTTAGGTATTTTAGATCTGATTGGGCTGGGTTGATGAGGCTAATTTTATGGTCGTGCAACTTTTGTAGATATAATTATTTCAAAAATAAAAACACGAAATCAGGCCTAAAACTAAACAGTTAATTGAACGCTTGTTGTACTTTTCACAAATATCATCCATACCTATTACTCCAAAAATAAAAATATTAGGAGTCAAAATTTAGTTTAACAACACAAAATACTAAATCACGATTAAAGAAAAAGCAAAAGTTTTACAAAACACACACTGAAAATAACTAAAACAGCAAAAAAAAACCACTTAAATATCAAAGGGCTTATAAGGCAGCTGATTTGTTTTACTCGTTGCTAAGATGAGGTTGACATTTCAGAGCAGCATCTATCGAATTCTACTTTTCCCAATATAGTATTCAACGCATTTTGACACTGTCTTAAAGGACATAAATAACAATGGCCAAGGGTGCATTCATAAACCAATGTACAAAGTAACACTTTACTCTGTAATGGAATTGGTTGACATTTGAAATGGGGTACATTGTGACCCGTGATTTATGAACGCATTATGGTAATATACCTAACTGTCAAATTTTAATTGATTAATCAGACATCTCGCCCTATGATCTCGTCTAGTTATAAAAATTGTAAGTTTCGTTGTTGTCCGTTTCCACAACTTTGTTTATGTTATTTCATTTTCCTCTGTGCTTTTATATCGACTATGATGAACCAAAACCAAAGTAAATTTGTGACATTGGGTGTAAAATATCATTTATTTGATGATATTGACGACGAGAGCGATATTGACGACGAGAGCGATAGTGACGACGAAGAAGAAATTTTAATAGTTTCTCTTGGAAAAAAAAGTTGCGCCACAACGAATAGAAAATTATTGAAACAGTTTACACATAAGCAATTCCAACAAAACTTAAGAATAACTAATGAAAAATTCAATAGATATTGATCCATACTTATTATGGGATTATTCTTGAACTCTTTTAAAAATTTTGTATTTGTACTTTCTTGTTTCTTGGTAACCGGTTACAAAAACTACGTCTTATTTCACATTATTGAAGAGCGCAAACTCGATAAAATTTTACCACATTCCATACCGCGGTCTAGAAATGTGTACATTGGAAATGTCAAAGTATATTTATGAACGCTGTGAAAGTAATCACAAAGTAACAAAAATTTCATTTATGAACGATGGTTGTCAAAAAAGTGTGAGAAATGTGTACTCTGTAACGTTTATGAACGCACTCCAAAAAGGTATCGATTGCCCTCGATGACTGGTTGTAAGTCAACTTACCACCCTTGGATAGTAATAATTTATGCCATATAAAATTTATATCTTATTTTTATTTATTTATATGATTATTGATAGTACACAATTAAAATTAAGAACATATGGTTTTAAATGAAAACTAACTGTTTTT